>VUQI01063823.1:0-19926 GCA_015106735.1 Paratilapia polleni | reverse complement strand
CATATTTGTTTAATATGCGCGTTGAAAGACATATCCTGGTCAAAAATGACTCCAAGATTCCTCACAGTGTCCCTAGAGGCAAAAGTAATGCCATCCAGAGTAAGTATCTGGTTAGATGTCATATTTCTAAGATTTTTAGGGCCCAGTACAATAACCTCAGTTTTATCTGAATTTAGAAGTAGGAAATTAGAGGTCATCCAGGCCTTTATATCTTTAAGACATGCCTGTAGTTTAGGTAATTGGTGTTTGTCATCTGGCTTCATGGATAAATACAGCTGGGTATCATCTGCATAGCAATGAAAATGTATGCTATGTTTTCTAATAATACTGCCTAAGGGAAGCATGTATAATGTAAATAGAATTGGTCCCAGCACAGAACCCTGAGGAACTCCATAATTAACTTTAGAGTGTGAAGAAGACTCCAAACAGGAATCTGTCAGACAGATATGATTCAAACCAGTGCAGTGTGTTTCCTTTAATACCAACAGTGTGTTCTAGTCTCTGTAGTAAAACTTTGAATGCACATATTTAACCAAATTATTTTCTCAGTTATAATCAGAGCACCATCTGGAAACTCCAGAATTTTGTTCTATTCAGATTAGACCACCTACTGATATCTTTGTTTTTGTGGCACAACTTGTCATATTTGCTCAATACAGCATGTAAGTTGAATTAAAATAGAATTTTCTTAATTTTTGTGACAAAGAATTTCATGTTAAAAAGTATTCTACATGCTTTATTTCGCATTGTTGTGAAATACAACTATATACCATTCAGAAAATGTCACTAGTTGTCTTTTGTAATGTGAAGTTTATTAGTGTGTGCTCAAATACAGGATGGCTTGAATTTGTTTTATATTTTAAGTAGCCAATACTCAGACATTTTTGATGTATCTGTCCCAAATTACAGATCGTGATTAATTTTGATGGTACGAAAGGCCAGTGAAAAATTCAGGCTTTTATCTTTAATATTTTTTGAGATATTCATGTTCAAACATTGACTCAGATTTCAAAGTGTGAAAAAAACCCAAACATGCTGGAAGTGGGTCAATGGACCGTTTTTCAAAAAAATACTTGAAAAGTATTTGATATATGAAACTAAATTTTCACAGCAACCATTACATGTGTTCAAACTTTGGACCATAAAATTTTTATTCAAATCGGAGATGGGCAAGCAGAAGGCCCACGATGATTTGAGATGGAATGACCCTGTTGTCTTCATCCTGCTCTCTGTCCTCCTCTCTGTCTTTGTGCGGTCATTCAAAAGTTAAATGTAACAATGACACAAAACCCAAAGAAAGGCACAAACTGATCCATATTAATTAATAACAATACTGGGCTGCTGCTGCTGGCTGTCAACATAAGAGGTAACATCCTTTTGACTTTCACTCACCAGGATGTGTTTTCATTTTTTAATTTTTTAATTTTAGAAAAGCATGTACATCCATCTATGAATAAAATGACATTTTCAATAATTGGGCATTTCTTTCAGTACTTCTGTTCACTGTTCATAATGTACTTTAAATAAACAACGAAGCCCAATTGGACCAGAACAGGAAACTTTAACAAACTAAAATAATAAAGTCCATCAGCTCCTTGGCTGACAGTTAGTGATATGCCAGCAGACTAAAGGCTCAGAAAGCATTAGCAGATAATCTCTAGCAATCTAGCCTACATTAGCTAATGTTTTTGACATTATTTAGAGAACAAATATACACAAGCAGACACTTTTTAATTCACAGCAATGACCCCACATTATCAGAACGATTTGCACTTTTGCTTGCTACCTTTCAGGTAAAGTGTGTTTTAAATCTGCGCCACTGATTTGTGTCTTCATCTTCTTTGTGTCGCGAGCATCACAAGTCTGACTTATTGATGACAAGCCTGGCTTGAAGCAGCAGCGCCTCTGTGTGTGTGCACTGTAATGTCATGATATCAAGAACACTGGAGATCTTTTATTCTAACCTGTACCGTCTCCAATACACAATTTGGAAGAATATGACATTAGAAGACGATTTCACATAGTACTAAAATACATTATTGTTACTACTATTGCTATACATATTTTTAGTGGTGCCAAGGTGAAAATCAGGGGTGTTTGAGCACCCCTGAAAGGGTCTAAACACGCCAGTGGATCAGTGATCAGCCTCTCTGGGTTCTGTTTCTCTGACTTTCTGCAGATTGAACTCTGAATGAAGAGAGAAAACAATCATCAGACTGATCAGTAAGGAGCAGAGGTCCTCTGAACACTGTCAGATATTATCACTGCATCAGTGTGTCACAGACTTTTACTGCTGAGATCATTTCATTTTTCATATCACAGATCAATAAGCTGATTGTTTTATTGATTAAGTGATGGTTCTGAGAAATCAGAGAATAGTGAAAAATGGTTGTTCACTCCAACAGTCCAAAGCTCACAAATATTACAGATACAGCTCAAACAGGAAAAGATGTCAGCTCCAGCTGTGTGTAGTGTTTCTAACAAACATCAAAGTAAAGTAACTTAAGATGGTAAATAATTGTAGTGGAGTATTTAAATCCAGGCTGTAATAGAGTGGAAAAATAAACCAGCATCAGCCTGAAATCCTTCCGTAAACTCCCTCAAATGTGAACACTGTTAATGTTATTTATATTTCATTAACAGCTCAATGGATTTTATTTTGAAGGAATTGCAGCGAAAATGACGTTAGCTTCTTTTAGCATTATGAGTTTTGTTTTGAAAAGTGTCCCGGAAGTGGCCGCGGCCATTCGGGCGGACTTCACGCTGCGCTCGGTTAGCAGATGGAGCAGCTGCTCGGTCCAGAAAATCGTCCAGAGTCCGGTTCTGTGGACGGAGCAGAGGTGGACCGACACCGCGAGCCGCCGGATGTGGATTTAAAAGCAGAAATGGAGCCGAAGGGAGAAGGTTAGTTTACTTCCTGCCGCTGGAAACAGGCGCAGTGCTGATGCTAAGCTAACGTTAGCACCGCAGCTGCAGCAGCTACGGAACATTTCAGGAAGTCAGCGGCGGAACGTGTCGTTGATTTGAGGAGGTCAAAGAGTCTGATGAGCTTCAGTGTGCGGTCCGGTCTCACTGAGCGCCGCGCGGCCTGAACCCTCACAGACCCCCTCCTGTTCCAGTTTAACTGGTGATCTTTGTTTACGTGTTCCTCTCTGTGTCGTCATTTCCCACTAACAGCAGCGCAGACCTGCCGCTTCGCCGTAAAGGTTTACAAGATTAAAGTCGTGCTTTTTATGTGTGGTCAGAGGTCAGAACTCCGAGCGCCTTCAGCTGATCGATGAGTGCAGCGCGTGCGCTGCGGCCCTGATGGAAGTCATTTACCGTTTGGTGCAGAGCAGCCTGCGCACTGACACGATGCTGCGGGTCCTCCTGAGCACCATGAGCCCTGCTTTTGGTCCTGGTTTGGTCAGCTGGTTATGAGCAGAGAACACGTGTTTTTCCTCAGCCTGTTAGTTTGCAGGCTAAGCTGATCAGGCCAACAGTTCGAACCCTGTTCATTCATGTATTACTGACTTAATTTTGTAAATACATTTTCTAATTCTTGCTGATGACTTATACAGTATGAAAGTAAACTTAATGAAACTCACATCTGCGTGTTTTTTCATTTTTAACTTCAGTTTTCGCTGCTAGGTTTTCATGATTGTGACGAATCTGATTTTGTGTTTCCGACTCTTTGCTGCGTCAGATTTTTATTTAGACGATTTTTTACATGTTTCTGTGACACAGTGAAGAACAATCAGACACATTTCAAACTTTTCAAAGACTTTTATTGGCAAATCAATCAAATGTATGCAAAGAGTCAGGATTTAAAGTGTTCACCTTCTTCATATCTTCTGCTGGACATCAGCTTCTGGGCCAAACCCTGACTGATGGAGATCTGATCCTGCCCTGTCGGATCACAGCTTGCAGACTTCTGCTTTTTAAGGACTGACCAAATATTCTGGATGGGGGAGTTTCCTGTCCATGGATCCACAATGTTAATTTGCTGCTCAGTCATCACTTCTGCTGTGTGCCATGGAGCTCCATCGTGCTCCTGGATTGTTGGAACAAGTTGGTCTTTAAGGACATTTTTAGTTTGGTCAGTCCTAGTCTGAGGCAGTCTGAAACTTAGAATCGGCTGGTTTAGAGCAAAGTCCCACCTACAGAACTACTGAGCACAGAGTAACACATTCAGCCTGAGACAGCAGAGCATCAAACATCCTCTGCTGATGGTACAGCCGTAGGCTCGTGATCTGCTTCATTGGTGAGAAACATGGTTTCCAGGCAGTCACAGTGCCTAAAGTAAGGCAGATTTAATAACCAGCTCTAACTGATGGAAAGCTGAACCAGCAGCACAAACTGGCTGTTCCTGCTACATCGGCAGCAGAGCTGGTGCAGGAGAACCAGAACAGCTCATACTTTAAGTTATAAAGTATAAATGTGCTCAAACAGCAGGAAGAAATCAAAGAAAACAACGAAGAAGAGCAGAGTCTTCAAATAGTCTTCCTGCTTAGGAAGGTTTCTAACTGAGAGAAGAGACCTGGAAGTTTCAGCATGGCGGCTGTAATCAGAGCTGTTTGAAGTCTCTAAATATGAAGGAAAGGAGCTCCGGTGCTTCCTTTATTACCTCCTTTACCACAGGAGGCACTGGAGCATCCTTAATGAAAGGAGAGGACATAATGTCTTCCCACAATTCATAGCAACGCTCCATCTGACTGTTCATGAAAATGATCAACATAACTGACAAAGTGGTGCAGATGATGCAGATGGTTATTATAAGTTAGGGCTGCAGCCAAAATGATAATCACGATTATTCTTTGAGTTTAGTGACAGAAAAGTTTTCACTGCTCTGTGACGTAAACATCACATCTTCACATCTGTACAAGTCTTTGCATCAGAATAAAACTGCTCCTCCTTATTCACATAAATTCAGTGCAGCTCTTTGAAGGAATAAAAACTATTAAAAAACTGGACCAAAACCTGACTCAGAATGAAATCAGCAGGACACTGCTAAACCTTTACACTGTGCTACATTCCTGTAAATGAATCTTTGCAGACAAGTGATATAAAGTCTTTGACTCCATGCGTTGTACCTGTGTGATGGATGTGACTGAAACTCGACAGCTGTCAGATCGCTCGCTCTTTCCATCGTGACGTTTTGCATACAGCGCAGGTTTTGCCACTTTGGAATAATAACCGTACGAGGGGACAACTTCTTTTGTCCAGTATGTTGACCGGTTCCCTGAACCTTCGTTACTCTCTGTGTTTATTGGACACATATCTTTGCCCAAATGTAATGTGATTGGTTGATGATTTCAGCGTCTTTGTGAGCAGGATGGATACGCTAACACGCTGCACAGGCTCACTTTTATGGACGTCTGAGCTGGCGTTGGACAGTTCACGTCAGCAGCCGTTACATTGTTTTTCTTGGCCTTCATGCATTCATTGTACTGCAGTTTGTGGTGTGTTTTCAGGCAGCTGAATAAGTCAGTTGTGTTGCTTTGCGGTGCAGACACTCAGATGATGATGATCTGCTTTGAGGAACTCTTCACCTTCTGCTGTGCCAGACATTTGCAGGGAACAGCTGTGATTGGCTCATGCAGGCATGTGATCAGGCGCTGATTTAAGGAGCGCTTGATTTGCTTTTGCTTTGCATTTTGATTGGCAGAGGATGCATTTTAAATATCGCTCGATCGTGTTCATTTAATTGTAGGAAGCAATAATCTTGAGATTAAATGTGATTAATTGTGCAGCCCTGTTATAAATGTGTTTTCCATTTCCACAAACTGCTGATATGTTTTGAATCTTCAGCGTCAGCCTGTTAAACCCACAGCTGATTCTTATCAAGATGTTGCCCTGCATGAAGAACATAAATTCATATAAACTCTCTGAATCCACACTATGAGCTACATTAACTGATCAGTGTGTGTTTAAGGTGCTGTATAATTCAGTTTGCATCAGTAATGTGTGTTGTTGTATTACAGCCTTTGAGATTATCATAAATTAACTTGCTTTGGGTCAGCTGGGATCAGTGATGGATGGAGGAAAGGAGTTCCACTGGATCATCTCTGCAGCAGCAACATAAGATTTAAACTCTGCAGAATGTTCAAGGAGTGGACAACAGCAGATTGGTGCACAGATATTTTCTCTGGCAAAGCCCCCTTCCGACCTTTTGGGCTATTTGGAGAAAATCGATAGTCCAAAAGAGGCCATGAAAGATCTTTATCCCATCCAGAATATTTAGCCAGTCTTTAAAAAGCAGAAGCCCACAAACTGTGACCAGCTTGGAGCTCCGATAAGGCAGGACTGGATCTCCATCAGTCAGGGTTTGGCCCAGGAGCTGATACCCAGCAGAGGTTATAAAGAAGAAGGGTGAACACTGCAAACACTGACTCTTTGCATACATTTGATTTATAAAAATCTTTGAAACTCATGAAGTGCTTCTGATTGTTCTTCACTGTGTCACAGAATTTGTGCCCCTGTAAACTGACTTTTTGTTGGATCTCAGGCGTCTCCCTCTTCTCTCCTCCCGGGTGCGCTCTTCTGTCTGAGCCACCAAACACTGACTGTTACAGCAGCTGATGAATCCAGTGCAACACTACATTTTCCCAAACAAATGAAATGTCAGATTATGACAGACCATCTGCATGTAGTATGTGAAAATGAGGTCAGTGGTAATGTCTGTGTTTCAGGTTTGCCTCCAGATGTCCAGAGGGTGATAGTTGGTGATGAAGAGGAGCAGGAGGGAGTTTTCATCAAAGAGGAACAGGAGGAGGTCGACATCCTCAAGTTCACGTTCAGTCCCGTCGCTGTCAAGAGTGAAGAGGATGAAGAGAAACCACAGTCCTCCCAGCTTCATCACAGGTCAACCGAGAAGGTCAGAGACTCTGTGGGAGGAGAGGAGACTGGGGGACCAGAAACAGATCCAGGTTTAGAGCCTGAGGTCAAGGCGTCGGAGTCCTTAGAGATGGAGGTCAGTGAAGAAGACTTGGAGGAGAGCGGTGAACCTTCAACCGGTTCGAACTCGGAGGAAAGTAAAGTGCTCACAGGTGATACGAGATGTGACTCAAGCGAGGACGCGCTAATCTGCACCGAGTGTGGGAAATCCTTCAAACGCATGGCACACCTGCTGAGACACAAGAGGAGCCACACGGGAGAGAAACCGTTCGGCTGTCCGAAGTGTGAGAAAAGATTCGTTCAGAGCGGAAGTCTGAAAAAACACCTCTGGACTCACACGGGGCAGAAACCGTTCAGCTGCTCCGAGTGCGGCCGCTGCTTCATGGAGAAGGCGGCGCTGACGAACCACATGACGCTTCACACAGGAGAGAAACCATTCAGCTGCTCCGAGTGCAGCAAATCCTTCAGCTGCCGCTCGGCCCTCAACGCCCACATGAAAATCCACAGCGGGGAGAAGAACTTCAGCTGCAGCACCTGCCTCAAGACATTCACCTGGAATTATCAGCTGAACAGACACAAGTGCGTCAGTCCCAAACCAGCCAGGAACCGAGTCCTGATGCCTCGGCCGCACGCCGACAAAGTAGTCGTGTTTGTACACTTCAGTTAGTGATTTACGTTGCTGAGTAAGGTGGCTGATTTGAAGCAGAATCCTGATGTCGTGTTTTTGTTGTTTTTTTAAACTTCCTGAAATGATGAATCAGATCAATGATGCTCTGCAGCTTTTCATTGGTCGACCACTAAGTGGAGACGGGCAGTATTGAACTAGTTTGTCTTTTGATTGATTTTTTTTTTTTTCACTTCAGTTTAGAGTGATTTTTCTCTGTTCAGTTGAGTTTGTATTTAAAAAAGTTCAGATTCAGGCTTAGTTTGGGTTTTCTTTATGGGGCTGTTTGTCAGGGGCACATTTAAGAAGTTCAGAAGTGACATTAAAAAAAAGATCTGACTCGTGGTCGTGCAGACATCCCGGCGCCAGTAAACATCTGCAGCAGTGCCTCCTCCTGCTGGCTCTGGTGAAATAATTCACCATATTTTTAACTTATTTTAATTAGTTGTTAACTTATATTACTTTTAATATTAGCTTTCTTTTTTCCTGAAGTCAAGTTTTAATCTTTATTTCAGTTACTTCACTGATTTTTCACACCTGGTTTTAGTTTTTATCTGCAGTAACCTCAAACTGAAACACATTACAGCAGTGGAACCTGAATCAGGTTTAATGTGCTTTTGTGTTGTTGAAGCTGTCACTCGGGGTCGGTAACGGTGCGTCCACCTCTAACACAAAGTGAAGTTTCGCCTCGTTTTATTCACATGAATCAGCTTGTGCTGGACACTCATGAACAGGGGCGGATCTAGAGAAATTTTCTTAGGGTGGCAGGGAGATCAGATGGGGTGGCAAAAATCAAAGCCATTTCTTTACACATTTGCAGGTGTTACATTCACTAATATGTAACACGTATGGTTAAAATACATTAAATGCAGTACGTATACATATGTTTCATATAAACATAGTCTATAACTTTCTTATTGGCATTAGCCCAAATAATTAAACATGTCAGTTACATAAAAATATGCATTTTGATTTTATGTACTGTATATGTTATATGTATTTGTTTTTGATGATAACCACAGGTTTCAGCCTATACTACAGTGCAAAACAACGTAAAAACATACTCATTAACTGATAGTTTCCCTGCACTTCATGTAGAAAAATTAAATTTATTAAATTATATTATTGGGATAATAACACTTAACTTTAAGCCATTTCCAGAGTGGGACAATCAGCCGTCTGTGTTGAAATCTGAAATGCAAAGCGCACAGATATCCACAGTGTGCATTCAAAATGTGCTCTCACACCAATCATAGGCCAGAGTGTCAGTTACTATTGACAACAAGAAAAAGCAGTTTGGAGGGGAAGCTATGGGGTGAACCATTTTTCCATTGAAGGGGGGTGATGTTCTGGGACATATTCAGTGTTAACTGGAGCTAGACTTGCTCAAACCGTTAATGCTAGCTTATTTTAATAAACAATACTGTTGTGTGCAAAACTAGGGTGGCACGAGGGGTGGCACGTGCCACCTTATGCCACCACAGTAGATCCGCCTCTGCTCGTGAATGTTGGCCTGCCGGTAGGCGGAGCACAAAAGCCGTTAGCTGGAATCAAGATACAGAAACATCAGTTCAGAGCTTTCCTCCGATTTCCTGTCTCTGTCTGAAAGTGAAGCTGAATCAGACGGCTCCAGCGGCCCTCAGAGTTCGTCAGTAAGCTCCTCCTCCATTTCCTGTTGACGTCAGGAGAATCCCAGCTGATGTGTTTTTGCTATGCAGCATGCACCCTCACACTACAGAGCTGTCAGAAGGACCAGAAAAATTTCCATTGATGCTGGACTCAGTTGGTCTCATGTGCGTCCAAAACAGAGAAGTCCTCGCCACGGTCCAGTCAAGATGCAGGAAGTAATTTATCCACAGAGCTGCGGTGTAGCCTGTGAGTGGCCGACGCCTTTGCTACCATTTATTGAGGTTTCTTATGTGGCGTCATGTGCACATTGCTTGACAGTTGTCCGCCATATTGGATGTGATACAACCACCGGTTGCCAGGAAAATGTGTGTATTCCCTGACCGGTTGGCAGTGGTTCCTGGAGGTTTCTGGTTCTCGTTGGGTGAAATTAGTTGCATAGAAGGTGCTGCACCAAAAACCTCCTAGTGATTGCTCTGGTTGCCTGTAGTTTTTCATATTTGTCTGTAAATACTCGCTAACTACTAGCGGAACGGTACAGCTTGATAAAGTGCAAAACAAACCGGAAATGGAGAAGGTTCACCATAACAGTAAAAGTTGTACCTCAGTGCTGCAGCCAACATGTTTCAAAAGGCACAAACCTTTACTTTGAAAGCCAGCAGTCTCTGTTTCCAGTTTGTGTCGCACTTTTCCCAGTTTCACTGCAGCTCGGAGAGCAGCTGGACGAGTCCGTCACTTCCATTCAAACTACAAACGCAGCAATATGCAAGCAACCAGAGCAATCACAGGGAGGTTTGTGCCAACCAGCTGGGAAAGAGTGATGTGTCCCTCAGCGTGAGGAAGAGGCTGGGAATCATTCTATAATCTGTACACAGCTTTTCCTAACTGTGGAACATAAAATAAATTCATCCAAGAAAATAAAGTCACTCAGCTGTTACTTATTAGTGAACTCATAAATGAAAGCAGTGAAACATGAGATGATGCTCTGCAGATCTTCATGTGATGTGTGTGTGCTGCTCTTCAGATCACAGTGAGAACTGCAGTTTCTCCTCCTTCACACAGTCCACAGGCTGCACTGAAATCAGCTTTAATCGAGTTCACAGCAACACGTTATGTTACCGTGAGTGTAAGAAAAGCTCAGCAGCGAGTGTCACACTGAGCCAGCGTCCTCCTAGCTTCTTAGATAAGCTGTCTGAGCAGATCGTCGAGGTCGGATGTTTTCAGTCGTGTCGGCTCAGTGTGACTGCAGTGTGCCGGGTAGTAAAAAACACTTTTACAAACACGCGGGCAGAAGCTGTTGGTGTATCAGCGTGAAAAACCTCCAAACTGCTGACAGTCTGAGCTGCCTCCACGCTGTGTTAGCCCTGCTGCTCGCTGCCGCTGTCACACGAAACTGACCTCAATGATCGGCTCATCGTCGCCGATATCCGATCCAGAGCGACGCGCCCCTCCTGACCGTCGATACGTTAGAACAGTCAGAAGGATGAAGGTGGAAAGGAGGAGGACATGACCCATTACATCTGCTGCTGTGTGCCTGTGGGTCATTTCACGCATTATCAGTGAGCCCCTCCCACTGACCCAGCCCCCGAACCAGCTGATTTCCTTTCTACAGTAACTTTAGTGTGTTTAATGAAGCCATGCAGAGTTTTACCTTCGCACTGTGGAAGCACACAGCGGTGAGTCCAGATTTGGTGCTTTTTAATGATTGTTTGCAGCGTTTTTGATTCTTCGTGAGTCCTGCAGATCTCCACATGAAACTAAGCTCTGATAAAAACTGCATCCAGATCAGTTTCACACCCACTCCAAGGGTCAGAGTGGGCGAGGGGGTCGGGTAAAAAATGCTGCTGTCTCAGTGACTGTTTGGGGTTGAAGGCCTGCTCCTGTTCCCACTAAGTGTCACTAACAGTTTTACTAAAGGCCCAGAATCAGTCTGATCATACAGACAGGTAAACTCTGTATGTGCTGGGATTGGCTGGTTAAATATAACCAGCCAATATTTGCACAGTTTCTTTGTTCAGCCTCTCCTCACAGCATCCATACGTGAGAGACCGTGATCTGATTGTTGTTTCTGATTTTAAATAAAGTACATTTAGAGCAAATGTTTCCCAGCTTCATTATATTCACCTGAAAGCTTTTTGAAAAGGTTCCAGTAGCTTCTCCTCAGTGATGTCAAAGCAAAGACTGATGTGAACCAATGAGAGAGGCTGACATGAACATTTCTCCAGCATCTGCAGTTTAAATCATGTTAGAGGTAGAAAGGAGCCAGAAGTCAGCAGACGGCAGCTGATCTGTAAGCACGACTGGTCCACGTGTGTTAAAGGAACTGTTACCTTGTTTAACAGAAGTTCACGATGCAGGAAAAAAAAAGCTGTACACGTAAAAATACATAAAGAAACGGGATGAAACGAAGGTGCTTAAATTGGATTTTTGTGGGGAAAAAAATGGAGTTTGCAGATGTTTGTTACACTGAAATTCAACTTGGATCCTTTTATTTTTGTAGATTTGAGGGTACTGGGAGTGATGTGAGGAATGCCAGAAAAGGTTTAAGGACCACAGAGTCAGACGCAGATCTTACTGGAGTTTCACGCTTTCCTGTTGCAGGTTTTTGTGTCCAATCAGCAGCCTTTTGGTCATCAGCGTCTGATGGATGTTCGCTCAGAGGTTCAGCCCACAGAGAGGTTGAACGAATCTCAGCAAATATCAGCTGTGTGATGACATCGTGTCTTCAGCCAGCTGTGATTCTGATCGCACAGCAAAGACTGTAAAAGGAAACATCTGGAAAACAGACAAACTGTCCAACGTGCCGTCAGATGGTCACATCCAGTATGCTGCGTTCCTTTTACCTCACATTCACATTCATAATCGAGCCCGGGCGCCGCTCTGTGTGTGGATTATTTAATGAGTCACAGATACACAAAAGTGGCACAACAGAGTACAAGTTTTACAGTTTTACTGCTGTTTAGGCGCACTGCTGCCATCTTGGATTGTGAAGTTGGGGTTGGTGGGGCTTCTCCAACTTTCAGAGTGGGAAATCTACTTCTTCCCACTTTAAAGGAGTACAGCACTAAAACAAATAAAACATGAATACTTTCCATGGCCCAGTGACAGTCTAGCAACCTGTCCAAGGTGTACCCCGCCTCTCACCCCTCACAGCTGGGATAGGCTCCAGCCCCCCTGCAACCCTGACTGGGATAAGCATAAGAAGATGGGTGGATGGATATTTTCCTAAATAGAAAAAAAAAAATCAGAAAAGCAAAAGTCCAAAATAAAGAATAAATGTTTTATTTGTATTCAGTGATTTTTACAGTCTCTGATCTCTGAAGGTTTCTGCTGATCATGGGGGTCATTCATAGCTTTAATTACAAAAATGAAGTTACACAATTTACAACATAAAGAAATAGATTTCATTTTTGTATAAAATAAGTAATCTGATAAAATATCACAAAATCATTTTACAGGTAGAAAATAAGACGTGGCTGTTATTCTTTGATTACAAAACAAAAAGCAAAATTCTTACAAAAGTAGTAAAATATGTCCCCAGAAAGTTTCTGTTCATCTGGACTGAAAACGCTGCGTCCAGATGAACAGAATCAACTTTCTTTCTTACCTGGTTGATTGAGCATGCATCAAGACATTTTGACTCACTTTGGCATAGTAAAATCAGAATTTCTTTGGTACAAAGCACAGACAAATTCTTCTGAAATAAACAAACTGCGCCAATCCTGAGACACCGTAACACTGTTATCCGTCACATTAATTAAAACTGAACAGCATGCCCTCAACTTACAGACCCATGGGCACAAATGGGTCACCAGCTTGTTCAATAATTAGACATATCCTACAGGAATGTGGAATAGCTGAAAATGGAGAAACTGAACCTTACTGCAAAAATGAAAAGTAACCACCAAAATACAGCTTCACTATAAGCTTTAAAGTATCTCAGATTACATGGAAAATGAAGCAGACAGAGATTTTTCATAAGGATAAAACTATGTTCAATGTAACACACACACACAGCTGTCTCTCCTGATGCTCTCCTTTCAGCTCCTTATGTCAGTACCACTTCTCTCCTTCCGTCTTTGCAAGGTTTCAGTCCTGCTGCTGGATGACTGTGGATACAATAATTAATGTGCAGGTAGAGCTCAGAGAGCTCTGATCATGAGTTCACCCACGTTTGGGATGGTAGAAAAGGAATAAACACTTTTTTCTTTGTTGAAAAAATTAAAAAATGAAGCAGACAAAGCAGAAATATTCTGAGACTGAATTTATGTGGATTTTTAGGAAACTTCTTCAGCATTGATGAGACAACTGATCAGCAGATCATTAATGGGGGAGTGTACTCCCTGTCACTGGATACCCTCCACTGCAACCACTCCAAAATACATCACAACCAACCATTAATGCTGTCAGTACCACCTGTGATTGCTCTCTGAGTACCGGAGCAAAGGCCAATCACAAGAGAGCATGAACTGAGTCGAATGTGTTTGAGCTAATGTCTCACTAAAAGATGAACTTTGTGTTCTGTCTGCTGCCCTTCTGACTTTAATCAAAGCTTCAATAAAACAAATAAAAATTTAACAGATTCTGAAAGTGACACCAAATTTGCTCCAATATGGTCCAGATCTACACATCCTCCTTGGATCCTTGGAGATCCCCCTCTGCTCCCTGAGCTCCTTCCTCTTCAGCCGGCCCTCGATCAGCTGCACCAACACCGAGGTTACAGTCAACCAGCTCAATGCTCTCCCATCCGCTCGGCTTCTGCTCCCTGGTGGCCTGGAGAGACATGACAGCACACAGATCAGACCTCTCTTCAGTTCAATAAACAGTCTGAGGTCTCAGTCATCATCTTCAGTACCTTAAAGTAGAAAAACAGGGCGATGATCCACAACAGCAGAATCAGCGGCAGGACGACCACTCTGACAATAAAACCTGTGGGATCTGATCAAACACATTCAGAGGCTTCATGAGTCCAACAGCTCCCATTAAAGACCTGAAATCACTTTAACATGGAGCCATCTGATTCACAGTTAACTCTTCAGCTCAACTTATGGCTCTGAATATTGACTGTATATCAAGTGATTGCACCACAGGTTCATCTGTATTCTCTGTAAAGTCTGTCTCAAACAAATGACACAGTGAACTGACATTTGAAGGTCATTTTCATCATTTAAATATAAAAAACGGGTCAGTCACGTGGAAAAAGTAAGTACACATTTATCAGCCATGACAAAGAAGAGCACTGAAGGAGGCTGACACCAACTGGAGACGTATTTGACTTGCTCTGAGAATACCAACATGACTCTAAATTTGGCTCTGTAAGCACCACATGGCTCTTACAAATGACCCAAACACTCCTGCAGTACATCTTACAAGATTACTCAGAGGACATGATCAAAAGCCTGCTTTGAGTCCACAGCTCAGAGCAGTCGCCCCCACAATGGAAGCTTTGAACCTGGACTGCTCCGACTGGTCCCAGCCTCCCCAGTTTTCATGAGGAACTGGTCCAGAGAGATGAAGACTGACCATCTTTAGCCATGCTGCAGTTTGTGAGTGGTTCAGATTTCCCACAGTGAAATAGTAAGTAATGCTTGGTTACCAGGATAACCCTGGTTCTCTGAGCTCTGAATGAAGCTGATACCTTCTTGTATCGCTCACGTGGAGAAAGTACACCTGAAAACTGACTGTGGGTGTGAGGGGTGTTAGGACAGATGTGGTGTCTGTCTTCTCTGCTTCTAACGGTGAAACGCCTCACTCGGCTCTCAGAGAACTAGAGTTACCCTGATAACCAAATGTGCCCTGTCCTGCAGCGTATCGTTTTCTCTGTCCATTTATAAACTTTCTATAAGTTTGGTTTACAGTGTAGTTCCTTGAAGATGCATGGACACATTTTCAGTCTGTTTGGACTGAGCATCTTTTCCAGTGTAAACAGTGTGACATTCAGTTTCTCTGCCTCATCTTACCGGAAACATTGATGGACAGCTGGCGGCTCTCAGAGGAGAAGTAATGGGAAAAAACATAGATGTGATAAACACAGCTGTAGTTTCCTTGGTGGGTGGGCTCTGCGGCAGGAAACAGGAAGTGGGCAGAGTGATTGACAGCTGTCTGGGTGTAGTTGTATATTGTGTTGGAAGAGGTGAAGGTGAGCTGGAAGAAGCCTCCTGGGTACTGTGGCTGGATGGAGCAGCTGATAGTGAAGCTGGAGCCCCTGAACACCTGAAGCCCCTGCTGCTGGGCCTCAGAGACCCCATCCATGGAGGAGGAAACTGAGATGTTCGGCTGAACCAGCAGGTCTGTAAACACAGAGGTGATGACAGGTGAGGGCTCGTCCAACAGTAATGACAGCCTGTAAACAAAGAGACTCGATCCACCTCGTAATGCTTCCCAAAACCCAGACACAGACAGACAGACAGCTTCCTACATGCTCCCAGGCATGGAGACCATCTGGTAAAACATCCTCCATCTGCTAAAACGTCTGACTGACCATTAAAAAGCTTGGTTCTGGGAAAATTTTAACAGCAAAATATTCTTCTGGATTCTGTGAAGGTGACCTCTGGCATGAACAACAGGCCAACAATGAGGTGAGCTAATCTCTGAGCTGTCAGCACATCTTAAAAAGCTAATCATGACTATCTCTGCTGACTGTTTTTGCCACGTGTCACAGGATACTTTTTAACCTGACTGATAGTTTGTGGAAGTCTAAGATTCTTTATGTACTTTGTGTGTGTGTGTGTGTGTTATACAGTACTTGTCAAAAGTCTGGACACTAGACTCAAAGCTATTTTTACTTTGTTGGTCACCGTTTGATTACCTGAACAGGCGAGATTCAGAGTTACGAAAAAGGATAATGATGTTACACACTCCCTCAGAGTAAATCCAGACTGAACACAGTTAGAGCCGAGGTACCACAGAGGTCGTTCTGAGGACTCCTCTCTCACTTCTACAGAAACAGCAGAGCCACAGTCCAGATGTTCACAGACAACAGCTTCCTTCAGGTCACTGAGAAATGCTGGTCTCCATTCTCCCAGGTGTTTCAGCTGCAGTGTGCCTGCACAGCGACTGGCTCCTCCCACTAACCTGATATCATCAGGCTCTGAACAGGAAGCAGAGAGTCATCAGCAAAGAATAAAGTGAGTTTGAAGTAAATCAAAGCTGCAGCTCCTCTTCTACCTGAGCAGGTGAGTCCAACAGCTTTGCCAGGTGAGCAGCTGCTTCTAGCTGAGCCTGAGCTTCTACAGTCCAGGAAAGCAGACTCATGGCCTCCACACTGGAACTCCTTGGTCCACATTGGAGCCTCCACTTCTCCATAGAGCACCCCCTGGAGGACTGAAGGAGGCCCACAGCCAAGCTCCCTACAGACCACCTCTGCATCCTGCTGGTCAAAGTCAGCTTCACACACTGAGGACCAGCTCTGCTTAGACTGGTTAGACTGGTTATAGTTGACCTCCAGTCTGCCTGAACACAGACTGGTCCGATTCAGCAGCCTGACAGAGTCTGCAGAGATAAGAGAAGATCAAACCTGATACATTACTGTCATAATGATGTCATGGTTGATGTCACCGACAGGCAGGTGAGAGCCAGGATGCATGAAGAGGATAATGATCTTGCACAGTCCATGAAAGCAGATCCAGACTGAACACAGTCAGGCCTGATGTGCCACACTGGTCTTTTTGAGGACTCGTCTCTCTCACTCACAGAAATAGCAGAGCCACAGTCCAGATGTTCACAGACAACAGCTGCTGCCCTCAGGCTCCAGGAATAATACTTCACTGCTCTCCATGCTCCCAGATGTTTCAGCTCCAGTGTACCTGCACAGCGACTGGCTCCTCCCACCAACCTGACATCATCGGGCTCTGAACAGAAAGTAGAGAGTCATCAGAACAGAATAAAGTCGAAGTTTGCTGCTGATTCTGCTCCTGTGATTCTTTATTTCTCTTTGATTTCTCTGTTTACCTGTTGAATCGTGGTTTCCTTCAGCCTGGACTCCTGAGGAGAAAATCAGAGAAGAACCATCAGAGAGAAGCAGGGTTTGGATTGGAACTCAGACATCGACAGAGAGACACACGCTCAGGTTGTTTGTCAGCTCAGAAACTAACCAACCGTGTGTTCAAAGAGGAGACGACTGCAACAGGACATCAGAGGGACATAAAAATCCCAAACCTGAACCTCTATTACCAGGCTTCGTGTCACAAAGGAAGGCTAAGAGCAGGAACAAACTAAACTCTGAAAACACAGATAAAACTGACAAGGAGCAAGGCTGAAGAAAAGAACCTAAACAAAGAGACAGACACAGCTTCTGGCTCTGAAAAGTGAAGCCAGCTATCAAACCTTAAACTTGCCTTCTTTCAAATGCTAGGGGTATATATAACTGGAGTCCTGAAAAGCTAAAAGAACACAGGTGAATCACAATCTGGTGGGAAAAAACAGGACATGAATTAAAAAAAACTTGAGTGCATGGGGAGGTGTGATCCCAAAATAAAACAGGAAGTGATGCAGTTACAACAAAAATCCAAAGTCATGACAGAAACATCTTAGGAAGAAGTGAAGCTGAGGAAATAAGACTCAGGATCATTCAGCAAGCAGAAATCAGAGACTGTGGTGCCCACCGAGACCTGGTCCTATCAGATGTGCTGGATCGGGCTGCTGCTCTCTACGATTGGAGCATTTACAGGACTCCGGTGGGAAGACGGGAAATGGACTCTGTGTTTCCATCGGTGACGAGGGTGGGAGGGTTTCCAAAATAATACGCTCTGCTATGCTAAAGATGTCGCGTACAAACTGCAAAGCTTCTAAACCACATGATATGAAGTTCATCCCGTATTCAGTAAACATTTGATAAAACCTAAAACTGCATTTCTAACCTGATAAATGTGCTGTATTGTCTTTTCATTAACAAATGTAAAGACTTGTTCATTTTTGTTCATCATCCACATAAAGTCTAATTTGATGTTGCTCTTCAGCTACTTTGGGCTAAAAGTCCCATAAAAACACAAATAATCTGACCATCATCTTTCATTCAACAAAGTCATAACTCCAGCTAACGTGGAGTCAGCAGGGTCAGAGGTCACATCATGAGCTCATCACCTATCATTAAACTTCAGCAACGACCTAAACAAATGTCTTTCTAATGCAGTGAATTCATCTGCAGGACAGCTGCGTCTGATACCTGCAGCATTACAAGAAAACCAGAAGGGAGCACGGCCTCTTCTGGCTGGGCCATGCACCCTTTAACCCCTCTAACCCCGACACTATCTATCAGTGTAAGCATTGTCACTCAGCAGCCATCTTGGTGACACCTCCGGGCATTTATTTGAGCTGTTATTTTAAGCATTACCTGAATAAACTTTAAGGTCACCTGAACATCAAAACTACATGTGTAGAATCAGCAGTCAAATCTGATAAAAACTGCCCCCAAAATAAGGTTTTAAAATGAATCAATAGCAGCCATCCATTCCCAATAATTACAGGTCAGTTTTTATAACTGTTTAAAGAGCAACGGGGACACCAAACAAAGCCGACGTTGAACACAACGATCAAGTGAAAAACAACAATAAGTAGAATAAAAGTGTGCAAGAGACTCCATCTAAAGACAGGAATGAGATGAATTCTTTCCCTGAGTGATTCCTCAGGGCTGCATCCAGAGCAGCTAAACACACACAGCATGAGGAAGAGGAGCAGCTGAAGCTGCACTCCAGTATTTCTGTAGTCAAGTCTGTACAGTGTGTTGTTGCTGCTGCTGAACAGAAACCTGTCAGCAGAGGGCACTGCCTCATCGTTAACCTCCAGCCACATGTGACCTCTGACATCACAAGTTTAAAACAGGGCTGGAAGCTTCGAGCTCCTCCTCCATGTAAAATAGAGCCGAGCATCTTAAACCGGGTTTCTGTGCACGCTGCACAAAGTTTTGCACGTTTCAGCAGCAACAGCACTGATGATCCTCATTCTGTATGAATGCTGATCATCACAGAGATCAGTGCTGAATATAAATCCACGAGACGCTGCCGACAAAATCAACGAGTGACCATAAGCAGATTTTAAAAACTACCTTTGAGTTCATCAAGTCTGAAGGGTTTAACTAGAACTTCCCGCTTTTTTCCCTCTATTCTCCCTTTGATACTGTGTGTGTGTGTGTGTGTGTGTGTGTGTGTGTGTGTGCTCAGTTTGTATGGTCCTCCTCACTGATCTGACTGAACAGACCACTAAAGTCATGTGAACAGCAGCGCTGCAGATTCACATCATTTCCAGCTCCCTCTGAGCGTTAGACTGGTAAAGGTTGTGTGTGTGGCACTCATCAAAACACAAAATACACACAATACAGGACAGGAAACATTAAAAGCAGCTTAAAAAGCTCAAATTCAGACTCTAAAGATCAGATCTAGAAACAGCTGTTTCACTGAATTTGTCACAAAGACTCAAACATTTTGGATCCAGTTCAGAGTGACGCGAGAAAATCATCTGAAAAGAAATTCCATTGAACTCAAAGCTGTTTCTACTGTGTTTCTATCCAGAAGAACAAAGTGACTGTAAAAATGAGCAAACAGGAACAAAGCTCGGATTTTTACGCTCACGATGCCCAGCATTCATATGCACACGCATCGATCAATTTCTGATCGATACCTGTTAGAAGGCCGGCAGGAGATCAAAGCATGAATGCAGACTCAGTGCTGATCAGAGCCGCGCTCCACCTCGTTTCTGTGTTTCTTAAAATGAGGTTTGGTCTGAAGCGTCAGAGCCAGGTTCCTGATCACTGATTTCACATCAAA
>VUQI01063820.1:7768-18123 GCA_015106735.1 Paratilapia polleni | reverse complement strand
TCGCACTGTTTGAAAATCAAATCATATTAAAACCAAACAGGGGTAATTACCTGTCCAGCAGAGATGTGTGAAGGCATCAGTTTGAACAATCATCAGGTCCCGTTCCTCTCCCTCGCGGAAAATCCGCTCCGCTGTCTCTTGTTTCATCTTAAACTGGTTTAACTCTTCCTGTCTGCTTTTCCCGGTCAGCGCTCTGCTCTCTTTTTATTTCTTGCTGGTTGTTTCTCGGCGGTTTCCACTGAAGTCGCTCTAAAGAGTCACAGAGAGCACGTGCGAGGGAAGGTCTGCGCAGCACGTGCACCACAGGTGTGCAGAAGCTCTGATTGATGCTTCCTTTTTCAGGGTGCTTCAGTTTCAGTATAAGAGCTGCGAGAAAACGCTTCTATAACTTGTGCATCTGCAAGAGTTTCAAAATAAGGATGCACCCTTTCAGACTCACGCTTGTATGTTTCAAACCATTTCCCAACGTTTTGAGCCCAACATTTAGAAGGTTTCAAACGTGGAAAATGAACAATGACAAATTTGAATCTCTGAAAACGTTTTAGAAAAAAACAACTGTATGACAAGAAATTCTTCATTTATCCCAGATTTGGATAAATAAAGTACTCTTTTGTTACAGCTGTTTAAAAACAAAAGTTAAACACAACAAACATATAACAGATGGACTGAATAAGATGAATGTCTAGCTAAATAAAATATAATACCATGTGTCGAAACAAATAAATGGGTTAGTAAAGTAAAAACTGATCTGAAACCAAAATAAAGACAATAAAGTCAAATAGGTATGAATTTAAATTCAAGTCAAATATTAACTAAAAATATAATATACAACAATTAAAATATTTCAAAATCAAGAAAGGTAAAAATTTTTTTTAAATGGATTAACTCAAGTGTGGGAAGAGTTTGGTGAGACAATGGGACAAGACTGTCAGTCGGCCTCGAAATAATTCAGGCGACTCAGGAGGGGGATGCGTGCTCTTCTCACACTGTATACCGTGCAGCATGGGCCACCGATGATTTCGGCAGAGGATATAGTCAAACAGTGGATGGAACAGTTCAAGGATCTCCTCAGCCCCACTGACATGTCTTCCGTGGAAGTGGAGTCTAGGGATGAAGGGGATGACTCGCCCATCTCTGAGGATGAGGTCACCTCAGTGGCAGGATCCCTGAGGTGGATGAGATTTGCCCTGAATTTCTTAAGGCTCTTGATGTTGTGGGGCTGTCTTGGCTGAAACACCTCCGCAATGCTGAATGGAGGTCTGGGGTGGTGCCTCTGGATTGGCAGACTGGGGTGGTGGTTCCCCTACATAAGGAGGACCAGAGGATATGCTCTAATTACAGGGAGATCGCGCTCCTCGGCCTTCCTGGGAAGGTCTATGCCAGGGTACTCGAGAGGAGAGTCCGTCCATTAGTTGAACCTCGGATTCAGGATGAACAATTTGTTTTTTGTCCTGGTTGCAGAACATTAGAGCAGCTCTTTATCCTCTCGAGGATATAGCCAGTTGGTGTGGTTTGGGTATCTGACTAGAATGACTTCTGGACGCTTTCTAGATGAGCTGTTTCGGGCATGTCCTATCGGGAGAAGTCCCTGGTGCAGACACAGGACACACTGGAGAGATTATATCTCTTAGCTGGCCTGGGAACTCCTCAGTGTCTCTAGGTAGAGCTGGAGGAGGTGGTTGGAGAGAAGGAGGTCTGGGTTTAGACTGCTGCCCCCCGACCTGAACCTGGATAAGCAGCAGAAGATGGATGGATGGATGGATAGAAACTCAAGTACAAAATTCTTTGCAGAGATTTTAAATGTTATTTTTAAGTTATCAAAATAGTATGTACGCCTGCAAAACATATCTACATTTCTATCCTTCAAAACCTTTAAAATTCAAATAAAGACTTTCAAACTTACAGCAGAATGTTGATTCCAAGCCAAGAGAATACATCGATCAGGCATAACATTATGACCACTGACAGGTTGAGTGAATAACACTGATTATCTCTTCATCATGGCACCTGTTAGTGGGTGTTTGAAAAGGGCCAAATTGTGATGGCTAGACAACTGGGTCAGAGCATCTCCAAAACTGCAGCTCTTGTGGGGTGTTCCTGGTCTGCAGTGGTCAGTATCTATCAAAAGTGGTCCAAGGAAGAAACAGTGGTGAACCGACGACAGGGTCATGGGCAGCCGAGGCTCATTGATGCACGTGGGGAGTGTTAGTCCAATCCAACAGACGAGCTGCTGTAGCTCAAATTGCAGAAGAATTTAATGCTGGTTCAAGGTGTCAGAATACACAGTGCATCACAGTTTGTTGTGTATGGTGAGAAAAAGGGGGACCAACACAATATTAGGCAGGTGGTCATGATGTTATGCCTGATCAGTGTATGTCTGTTTGTTTGTGGACCCACTGTGTGATTTTACAAGGCACACAGAATGTTTTAATTTGTTAATTTATCTAATACAGAGAAAAACATCTATGAATAAAACTACTTCTTTCATTTAAAAATATTGCAGAACGACAAAAAAGGATGCTCACTAAAAGAAGAAAAGAGCAACTGTGTCTATCAGTCCTGTGTGTTTGCAGCTGACAGTGAGGAAAACTTTAAAATGCTGCTTATAATTATTGCCAGAATTAATACAGTTAAAAGAATGAATGCTATATCTTTTGCTGCACTAAATTCTTAATCCAAAAAATGTTCCTGTTTTTCCTTCACCAGGAAACAATGAGGATCCTGTTTGCCTGTTTGCTGCTTGTGCTGCTCTTTGCCACTGGACTTTCAAAACCAGGGAATCTTCAACCAAAACCAATAGAGAAGCGACCTGAAGAAACCCCTTATGAAAAGTTTAAAAGACAGCATGTAGATGCCAAGATGACTGCAAATGACTGTAATAAAAAAATATCATGTAGGAATATCTACAAAAATGACAACAGTTGCAAGGATACCAACACGTTCATCCTTAGTGATGAGAAAACAGTCAAATCCATTTGTCAAGGTAAAGGAACATATGATCCAAAGAGTGGCATGACATACAGTAACAAAACGTTTCGTATTGTTAAATGTAAACTGAAGAATCACGGAGCCAGGAAACCCAAATGTCAGTATAAAGGTAAGCGTTTCACCAACCGAACTGTTGCAGTCAGATGTGAAGGAGGATTGCCTGTGCACTACTATGATAACCATACTGACCTCTGAACACAAAAATGGCTAGCAGCTATAAGGAAAAACATCATGCGATTTAGTTCTGCAATTTTAGGGAGAAATAATAGGAAATGTAGCTTCATGACCACAAGTTATATGCATTACTGTGGGCTTTATGGGTATGGCTTTATTGAAGTGATGGCCTCTGTTCCTCTTTAAAGTGCATGAATGACTGATAAGCATACATTTCTACTTTACCAACAGTCGACCTACTTTACAGACTGGCCAAGCGTGACCCTGTGTTTCTAGTCATTTTTGAGGGAATAAAAGGAAATTGAAAATATATTATTATAAGTTGTTTGTATTTACATGGACAGCAAACATACATTTTTATGAAAAAGAATCCAACCATTTCTAACTATCACTTCTACCCTTTGTTATTAGCCCATCTAGTACTTTTAATATTCTGAAGGAAATTTTAAAATTTCACCATGATATTAATAGTAGTGATTTCTCTCTACAGCTGCATGTACTACAACTGCGTTAAAGCAATGTAAAAGGTGTATTTTGAGGATTCTTTGAACCAACTTGCTTCTAATATACCTGTTAAAAATGGTTCTCTGATGAAAAACACACTTGAATATGAATGAATGTTTAAGAATTTTTTTTTTCTTTGACCATTTGGAGCATCACAAGTCACAGGACTCACAAGGGTCTCAGAAAGCTGACATGTTCCTGCTTAATGCCCTGTATGTACATTTTTATTTAACTTCTTTGCTTTAAGTGCAGATGCATAGACTTTTTATTTAATATAAGGCCTCTGTTGTTGCTGTGACGTGGTGGTCCCCACAGACTGATGCCTCCTTTCAGTTTGTTCATACTGATACTGATCAGTTATTTTTTTCCTCATACTCAATGCAACAATAGGCATGTTTACTGTGGGTCATGTTGTCTCTTTGTCCCTGTATTTTTTTTTATGTCACTGCTAACCTTCCATTTTTAATCATGTATGCATTGCAGTCTGTTCCTAAAAATTTATATAGAGATTAAAGGTATGGCAGCGTGTACCTCTGTGGAGGTCCAAGATCAGCACCTTGGACTTCATCACTACTTCTTTAAAGAATATAAGGTGTCAAAAATGTGTTGATAGACAAATGTACTGCATCTCCACAACACTGGCATTTAAGTTCTTCACTTAATAGAAAGAGCTTAATGATCACTACACATCATCTGAACTGTGGGATCTTATTTGAATAAAGTACTGTGTTGTATCTGAAGAGAGATCAGGAGCAGTGAGATATTCAAATTCAGTGAGCCACTGACAAATCAGGATAACTCTTGTGACTCTGATGGTGTCTGTATATTAAAAAAATGCAGCCTTTCAGAATAACAGATCACACTGGAAGCTTGCAAACATGTTGTTCTTCAGTTTGATTATGAACAAAGAAGACATCTTGCAGCTTTGCATTCAGACTTGAGAGAGAACGACAGCTGATTGCAGCAGCAACTTGGATGACACATCCATCCATTTTCTTCCGCTTAACCAGTACAGGGTCACCAGGGGGCTGGAGGCTATCTCAGCTGCCATAGGGCAAGAGGCAGGGTACACTCTGGGCAGGTCACCAGTCTGTCACAGGGCTAACACATAGAGACAGACAAGCATTCACATCTATGACCAATTTGGAATCACTAATTAACCTAACTCCATGCATGGCTTTGGACTGTGGGAGGAAGCCAAAGTACCTGGAGAGGACCCACACGGACACAAGGAAAACATGAGAACTCCACACAGAAAGGCCCCAGCCAGCCAGTGGAATTGAACCTAGAACCTCCCTGGTGTGAGGCAACAGTGCTAACCACTGCACCACTGTGCAAAACTCAGATGAAACAAGTTTATTCTATTTTATTCCCACTTCCACAGTCTACACTGTAATTATAATTTTCATATTGAACTTTGTTCATACAAAGACAGCCACATGATTCTCATCCCATTTTAAGAGATTCTGTTTATTGAAGAAGACAACACAGCAGTTTGAACCCTGATGCTCAAGCCTCAAGGTGTACAGGTAGGAAATTTTCACATTGTATCTTCTTCTTTACTTTGAGGCGTAAGTCTTCGTATGTACAGGTTTCCACACTTACACTCTTACAGTCAATAACATTAAACTCATGGGTGATTAACTTTTTTTTTATTTTACTACACAAAGCAACAATTTTGTCCTCCTTCTCCATGATGAAAGTATTTATTTTCTTGCATTGACTTTTGATGTTAACTCTTTTCATCATGTCATCACATTTACGAGAGCCCCCCTCTGGAAGGATGTGTTTCATTTTGAAGGCCTCAAAATTTTGTGAGAGCACAGCAGGAGAGAGCCGCAGCAGCAGACAGGCACAATGACCCCTCATGACTCCCTGCTGACAAAAAAACAGACGACTTACATTAGTCTCTCCTCTCTTCTGTTTTGATTTTAGTGGAGCAGTTGATGTATCCTAATTTTGATATAGTGTACCTCACAAAAAAGTGTCAAGCAGATCTCTAAACTGATTAATTTTTCTGCAGCACAAGACATCCAGCACATCACTCTGGAAAATTTTACTTCACCATTTACATCTAAAAGTTTGTGGGTTTACAGAAAAACAATACTGGACTTCTATCGAAAAATGTTGTTTACATTCTGATAATTCACATTAGTAAGTCCCCCAAGCAAAGTCAGCGGATTACCAAGTAATGATAACCACTGTAATGCAAACCTTTCCAAAGTAGGAGACTTACCTTAATTTCTGCTTTAATGATGAGTGGTCGGTTGGTTGGTTAACCTGCTGTGGTTCATGCATGAGTCAGCAAGCAGTTCTCTGGAGCTGGTGAATGGTTACAGTGGATTCATTTTATAGTGTCCTGTTGGATGGGCATCATCTGATAGTCTCCTCAATTTGAATGAAATAGAAATAAGTAAAGGAAGCCCCGTATGTAAAATAAGCAGGGAGCTTAGGCAAGACTTGCATACTAACAGAATCCACATCATGCCAGCATGTGGTTAAGCCCATATCTGGATTATATATATAATCATCATATTGTCTCACCATTCTTTATTTTGTTAAACATTGGGAGATTATTATTTAATCATTTTGTACATTCTTAGTGCATAACTTCAGTACAATAGCACAAATAACTTTAACTGATCATAGATCAGAGCTTCATCTGACACAAATAAAAGTAAATACACATAGCATGCTTAAGCAAATAACACACAAACATTCCCAGTGTTGGTGAAAAAAATAATTTCATAACTCTAACGTCAAACAAGCCTTTCTGATAGCTGCAGATCAGACCTGCACAGCATTCAGGAGGAAATATGGATCATTCTTCCTCATAAAGCTGCTTCAGCTCAGTCAGACTCTTGGGACTGAACATGTCATTTAGTCACAGTCGGACAATACAGAGTTACGAAGATGATTATTTGCTCTGAGAATCAGTTTATATTTGATATGATACTTACACAAAGAGACGACACACCATGTATGGTGCACATAGTTGTGTTGTGCAGCTGTTCATTTTCAAATTAAAGTTAGCAAAGGTGGTTGCAAATTGACAGTATACAGTATGTAACAGATACACATTAGATGTGATTCTGCAGCCTCAATAATTCTCACTCCCACAGACACTGTTATATTTTGTTTAAATCTTGCTAATGAACAAAAGTCAATTCAAAATGTTAATAATGTTAGAAGAATTAGAGCAACTTCTAAGCTCAATTCTTACCTGTATATTGCCTGACCTGTATGAATTTAGGATTTGTTAAGGATGGACTAAAAAAATATTTAGATGATCAAGAGTTCAAACTCAAAATCCTAATCTAGAGACCTACCTCATTGGAGACGTGTTGACCTCACAAACAGATGTGATTAGTAACAATGATCGTACTCATCTGTGTGTGCCTGTGAGCTGTGAATATTACATTTTGTTGCAGCTGGTTACACTTTACTTTTTCCAAATGTGTCATTCAGGACAAAAAGGCTTTCGTTCCATTTTGCTTTATTGCTCTATTTGCATTAACTGAACTCCAGGTTTGCATTTGCAATTCAAATTTAGACTCTATAAAGTTCTCTCTTTATAGTACAGCAGGCATTTATTGTTAAACGTACACAGCAGGTATTTGATTGTTTCATTTCTGGTAGTCGTTACAGTCACAGGTTTATTAATGTAACTCCTTTCAATTTTATACATAGTCACACAATTCAGAGTAATGTATCAAATAACAATCTTACACACACAGGTAAGAAAAGTTCTCTCACCTTGTTTCATCTGAAAGTAAAGTAAAATCAGCTTCAGTTTCAGTTAGAGCAACAACAAGGAGGATACAGTGTGTCCAAAAGATGTCAGTGGGTCAAAGACATCATGTGTTTTCTCACAGCAAAACATTTGCAAGTAAAGATTGAAAACTATGCCTTATTTTGTTTAAATACTTCACTGAAACTGGAGCCATGCACTCCATTAAGAGCCTGCACAGGTCATGTGATGTGGATACAAACACAAATCAACTCCAGCTAACACTGGCACTATTTTCCTCTCCCTGTAATCCAACAGACTGGAACACAGAGACAACATGACATACAGTAAACATGTTTGCTGTTGTATAAACTCTGAGAAATAATCACAGCTGATCCGTTTCATTATGGACAAAATGACAGAAGGGTACAGTCCATGACGACCACACAGTCACAGCAGCAACGGAGGCCATATGTACAAGTATAGAATAAAAAATATGAGATGTTAATAAGGAGCATCTTTTTTTTCTTTACTGGTATTACCGTATCTCCACTTACATTTATAAAATTTAACCAAAACATGTGCAGTGGTGAAGCTGCTTTACAACTTATTCAGAAAGAGTTTGATAACCTGGAAAATGACTGATTTGATGTGAATAAAGAATAGATGAAAACTACATTGCATCCATAAGTTTTGGTCAGCTCTGCGTGAGAGATATGCAGGTTCACTGAGTCAATGACAAGTCTGCAGAAACAAGTTTGGTTCAGAAGGACAGAGAGAAGTGTAGTGAGGATAAATTATCAATTTATTATAGTACAGACTGCATGACCAAGAAAACTGTGAAGATTTCAATCAGCTAAATTAAACACTGAAACTGAAGGTACAGAACAGAGCAGGCAGAACATTAAAAGGAAAACTGTTTGTTGGTGTATAACATATAAAATATGTTTTACACCCTAACACTGGAAAGCTGGACATTATATCAAAGTCCAATGTAAATGCAAATTAAAGCTAAAAGTCAGAAAGTAAAAACTGTGTTTTACCTCAAATTGAAAGTGCTCAAGTAAAGGTACTGTTATACTGTCAGTCATCACCATCATGATCTCTGTGAGTTTAACATGTAAAGAAGCTCTGAATACATTGATACCAGTAAACTAATATGTGAGATTGCATTATCTATAAAAGTAATCTTTATGTAGGACTCACTGACCTGAAGTTCTAAAATCTACAAGAATGACTTAAATTACTTCCAATTGAATTTGTTATTTTTAGTTTTAAAATCAAAATCCAAAAAATGTTAAGTGGTCTCATTGTGATCATATGGTATTTATTGAAGCTGTGTTTCCACTGAATGAGCAGCAGCGCCCTCTGCAGTTTGTACAGAGAAGTGAAAAAGCTTACAGCACCTGGTATTCCCAGGCGGTCTCCCACCCAAGTACTAACTAGGCCTGACCTGGTTTAGCATCCGAGATTGGACGAGATTGGACGTGCTCATGGAGGTATGCCCATAAGCTAACTCTTTGCTAACATCAGTTATCACCACAAAGACACTCAATAAAAACAGAATAAGATGCTCTGAATACATTAGTAATTTTCTAAAACACTCATTCAATTCATAGCAATGGAGTCTGAGGGGTCTGGAGCCTATGCACTCTGAATACAGTGATACAGTTCCTCTACAGTAACAATAACAACTGTTAAAGAATGATAAAGAAGACAATTTAGTAGATTTACAAATTTACTGCATTTACATAAAATGTTACATTTTCAGTGTGATGCTAATACTTGGTAATACCTTTGACCCCACAAAGTTAGTCTTATAGATGAAATTAGCCAACAGAATATAAATTATTAATTGAAGCTTCACCCTTAGATTAAAAAAAATAAATAAAATGATGCGTAAATAGTAGCGCACTAGTGAAGATCAGAATGTCTAAAAGTCTCATTGGTCAGTTATTGTACCTGTGTTACAATGGCAGCGAGGCTCTCAGTCTGACAATAAAAACTTTCATTCAATGAAAAGGGGTTTGTATTCTTTGGAGATCTACAAGATAAAAATATAATGTATATTGTTACAGCATCTAGAAAAAGCCTGTTTTTGACTGCACTTGTCACTTACAGCCATACCACCCTGGACACCCAGTCTCATCCAATCTCAGGAGTTTAGCAGGGTCGGGCCTGGTCAGTACTTGGATGGGAGACCGCCTGGGAATACCAGGTGCTGTAAGCTTTTTCACTTCTCTCGACAACCTGCAGAGGGCGCTGCTGCTCGTGATTGTGTGACCAAGCATTCATGTGTAGGTTTCAGTGTATTTATGTTTATTTTGAATGCTTTAAAATAGGTATATATCAGTTTTCCAACTTGTGTTCAATAATTTAGAGAAACAGGATAAATGTCAAAACCAATGTAGAACAAACAAAGAAGTATTTTATCATGTATTTAATTAGTTTTATTTATTTAAAAACAAAGCTCCCATTTTCTGCGAAACTTGAGGAAGATAACTCTCTTTCACCACTGACACTCTTTGTGCAGAAAAGAAATCAGGAGGAAGCTACAGTCTGCAGAAACATCTTTATCTATCCATGAAACCAGATGACACAAAACAATTAGTTAAACTACAGGCACGTCTGAAAGACATAAAGGCCTGGATGACCTTTAATTTCCTTCTTCTAAATTCAGCTAAAACTGAGGTTATTGTACTTGGCCCTAAACATCTTAGAAATATGGCATCTAACTAGATATTTACGCTGGATGGCATTACCTTGGCCTCCAGTAACACTGGGAGGAATCTTGGAGTCCTTTTTGATCAGGATATGTCCTTCAACATGCAAATTAAACAAACGTGTAGGACTGCTTTCTTTCACTTGTGCAAAATCTGTAAAATAAGAAACATCCTGTCTCAGAGTGATGCTGAAAAACTAGTTCATGCATTTATTACTTCTCGGCTGGGCTACTGTA
>VUQI01063818.1:4660-20618 GCA_015106735.1 Paratilapia polleni | reverse complement strand
CCATAATCTCCCAGAAATCCCTCACAAAAGGTGCATGTGGATTTGTATATGGACTAATACTTGTAAGAAAGTGTTTTAGATTAGGGATAGCCATCTTTGGCACCACAAATCCCAGGGCTCCACCAAAAGCTGTGTAGATTTCAGGTGTGGAGGGCTGAGGTGCGGTTATCCAGGCCTCACTACCAAGCCACTGAATTCCTGTAATGTTCTGGTTTACTATCTCTTTCATCAAAGGAGAAAAGTCACCCTCAGGAACAAAAGCTAGAATCACTTTGACAGTTGATTGTTTGATCATTTCCACAACTTCCAGAAATGTATCTTTAGTGTGTGTACGTAGAATTGTTCCAACAAAAGCAACACAAACCCCAAACTTTTCAACCTCTTTAGTAAAAGCAAGAATTCCATTGCGTCCATAATCATTGTCTGACTGTATGGCTCCTATCCACTCCCATCCAAAATGTTTGACCAGTGCAGCCAAAGCTTTTGCCTGGAAGTAGTCGCTGGGAATTGTTCTAAAAAATGTAGGATATTTAGCTCTGTCACTCAGGCAAGCACATGTTGAGAAGTAGCTTACCTATAGGAGAGAAAAGAAAACCAAATGAAGTGTGAAGAAAATATCATGAAAAATAATGCAAAATCATCAAAGAAAACAGAACATCATAAGCCATTTTATCTCTTACTATTGGCACTTGAAAGGGTCCAAGAGTTCCAGCCACAGCTATGGACTGAGATGATCCTGCCTCTGCTATGACGGCAGATATTGTTGGAGAACAAGAAGTCACTTTTATCCCCTCTGGTCTACTAGCCAGTGTTAGTGCAGCACGTAAAGTATTAGTGGGAGATGAACATGAGTTAAGGATCCTATAGCCAAGAGATATGTTTGGTAGGAGAGCAGGATCGTTGTTGATTTCTTCAATAGCAAATATCATTACCTGGGTCCACCGAAAAGCTCGTAGGTCAAACCTAAAATGGGGTGGTTATTGAAATCAGTCACACAATTGCAGAGCTGCCTCTAAGCATGTATATACAGTTGCAAAGATATAAAAAATAAGAATAAAGGAGCATGTATGGAAAAGTCTGATGCATTAAAACTTACACTGCACAATTCACTCCAGGAGGCTCACTCTCAAATATGTAAGTGTTGCTTATCTCTTTGTTGAAAATTGGAAAAATCCCCCCTATCATTATGTCACCCTGCTTAAACAAACTTGGCATATCGAATTTACCAAGCAGCTCACAGCCAGAAACTATGCTCAGGTAGTGTACAGACAGAAAAACAAAAATAGCTCTCCGCATGTTTACACTGTACTTTGAAAATTCAGATAAGGGTAGAGTTTTTATAATGAGCTGGATGTAGGCAAACATGCCATCGTCATGGAAGGTCATTTTATTTCCCACAAGGCAGCAATCTGAACACAATGGGAAAAAGTGATTGCTAAATAGAAAGTTCACATACTGTACCTAGTACTGCATGTACCCGTAACATGTGCATCCACATGTACTCAATTCCCTGCAAAAAATACAATTTATTTTACCCACTGATACATCAAACAGTGTCAAATGCAAGCAATCTACTGAATATAGTAAAGTATCTTAACGTGCAAGCAATCTGCATAGTAAACAAAATGTTTAACTTTTAACCCTTTTTTTTTTCAAATTCACTTTTTAAATCACACACTCAGCCTATATTAAGAGTGGAGACTGAATAATTTTCAGATCAGTACAGTACATTCTTACTTCCAGCTCATCATATAGAGGTGCTTGATGACTTTTTAACATGCTGGGTACCACTTTTTCTTAAACTTTTAATGTGCAGTGTAGTGCTATTGATATCTGCAGCGTCTGATAAAGAAGCAGTGGAACTGTATCCAAATGTCTCTGCTCGTGGAGAGTTGACAAACTCAAGCAGACCAGAAAAAAATTAATTATTTTTGAAATAACTCAAGTTTTTTTTGTTTGTTTTTTTGTTTTTTGTTTTTGTTTCTTTTTTCTTGTGGGTTCATGTGCTTTGTTATTCTGTTTGACTTTTATTTTTGTACCTCACACCTGCTTGTATTTTTTTTTTCAGTCCATTTTTATAAAGTTCACCATTGTTTCACTTACCTTAATATCTCATGTGTACATCTCAGGTCCTCATTTCAAATTAATCATGACACTGTGTTTATTAAAGGTTACTATTTGTCATGGTCCTGGGTCTTTGACCCAGCATTTTGACTTTGTACTTTAAATTTCTGTTATTGTTTAATATATTCTGGTTATATTCTGATAGTAATCCCTGTGCCTTGCTAATGTTATGAATATCATTGTTAAAAATTTGTGAAAATACAGCTTGGGAATTGTCATTGCGCAGTGAGAGCTTTCTAACGAGTGGTGACATGACCAGGTAGTGCTGATTTTTATTGACTGATCGGTGTGTGTTTGTCCTGTGTGTTTACCAGTGAGTTACAACAAACAAGGGGTGGCCTCACAAGATGGTGATGCAGTCGCGGCGCATTACTAGGTGACGTCACATTGCCAAGCCGTATATATGAAACAAGATTTGTTTAAATAGTATAAAGAAACCTTGTGTCTGAGATACATTGCAGTTAAAAAAAGTTAAGTGCAAAAGTAAAAAAAAAAAAATCATATTCTCTTTGTCTGCAGCCTTCAGGATCAACAAAAAAGAGGAAAAAAAATCTGTTTATGTTTTCAATTTATTCCACGTCAAAACTAGTGAACAAATTGTAACAATGACTACACAGTAAATTTGTTTTCATCATTCACACGTCAGGACCATATTATTTACAAATTATATTGTTCTTGGTGGTATTTTCCCCATCAAATGCTTTTTTGAATTTTGTTCTGGCCTAAATATGATTATATAACATTTTGGAACAAAAATGGATATCAGTAAACCAAAACTGGATGCCAGAATGGCAAATATCTCCACCGCTACGGTAAACTTCCCAGGAGAGCTGACATATGCAGGGATAAATGTGATCCAGACTGCACAGAATATCAGCATGCTGAAGGTTATCAGTTTGGCTTCATTAAAGTTGTCTGGCAGTTTTCTAGCAAGAAAAGCAAGTATAAAACACAAGATAGCAAGAAGTCCAATATAACCCAGCACAGCCCAGAATCCAACAGCTGAACCCAGAGCACACTCTAAGATTATCTTTTCTTTATAGTAATTCATGTTCATGTTTGGGAATGGGGGGCTTATTGTTAGCCAAAGTATACATATCACAACCTGAATCAGAGTGAATGTCAGAACACTGAGCCTCTGCTGTATGGGCCCAAACCATTTCATGACATTACTGCTTGGAAGTGTAGCCCTGAAGGCCATTAAAACCACTATTGTTTTACCCAGAACACAAGACATAGAGAGGACGAAGGTGATGCCAAATGCTGTGTGTCGCAGCATGCAGGACCATTCAGAGGGACGCCCAATGAAGGTCAGAGAACACAGGAAACACAGTTTCAGTGAGAATAACAGCAAGAAGCTCAGCTCAGAGTTGTTTGCTCTTACAATGGGAGTCTTCTTGTGAGTCAAAAATATTACTGATATCACAAGAGCTAAAAATACACCAATGCAACTAAATGCAGTTAAAAGAGCCCCCATGCTCTCTTTGTAGGAAAGGTATTCAGTAGGTTTTGGAAGACACTTGTCTCTGTTTTCATTTGGCCAGAATTCAGGTGGACAGATCAGACAGTCAGGAGAATCTGTGAGAGATATAAATGACAGAAAAATACAAATATAATACAAGACAAATATTCAGTATCAATATTATGATTCAGTTATGCTTTTTATCTATTTTTATTCAGAGCACTAAAATTGATTCCATATAGAAATCCTCATTCACTTGTCTGATTACTACTTGTTCCTTCGGCGCATTTAAAGCAGTCGAAGCAGCACACAGGCTTATTCTTGTTTATGGCCTTTCGAGTCCCTGGTGGGCACGGTTCTCTGCAGACGGACCTGGGAATCTGATTAGGCAAAAAACACGATAAAACTCAGTAATAAAACACAGTATATGATATCTCAATGACATTACAATGTTTTTAAAGTTGATGTGAAGAAAAGATTATTTTTTTATCTATGAAAGGGTCAAAGTTGAAGGAAATTACCCCAATACTGTTTCCTCCCCATACTATTTTGACATCTTCTTTTAGTTTGAATCTTTCCCCCTCTGGAAAAGAGGCATTATATTGACCAATAATGATAATTTCAGCAGAGCCGTCTTCTTTCATCTGCCAGTTAACTAAGTCATACAGGGCAACCGATTCACTATAGTCATCAAATAAAACTCTGGCCCCATTCTTAGTTGTGAAGTTCACATACTTTATGTGTTCCAGCACCTACAGAAAGACAATCAGCACATTTTATCACACGTAAAAACTTCCCAGCAAAATTAATCCATCAATTAAAGTCAAATAGTAGAAGAAAATAAATCCATAACATTTAATAATTTGAATAAATCCTCAAATAATTTAAATATAACAGGACTTACCAACTTAGGTCGAACTTCATTCTTGTTCACACAAGGCTTTCCTGTTGTAGGATTTGAGCCATTCTGACAATGGAGTAGTGCATGTAGGGCATGTGCAACCGAGTACACAGCTTTGTATACATTATTCTCTTCCCTGAAATTAGTCACATCTGTGTAGTCATTTGAAACTGTCCGCAGGTCCTCTCTACCAGTACACATAGTAGAGATGTTTGACAGAGAGAAGCTGCAGTCAAAGAATTCCTCCCAGAAAGCTTTAATTATAGCACTTTGTGGCTCATCAGAAGGTTTCAAACTGAGTAAGAATTCCCCAAGACCTGGTATGGATGCCTGAGGGAGCGCAAAACCCATTGCTCCCTGTAAAATGTGCTTTCTGTCAGCAGAAGCCAAGTCTGCTTGCATGATCCAAGACTCAGTGCCAACCCACTGCTTTCCAGTTATGTTATAAGTCTCCATTTCTGACAGGAATAGTTTGGCATAAGACAAGGACATGAACAACAGCACCACATTTGATGAGGACACCCTTAGTCTGTCTAGAATAACACTGAAAAGTTGTTTGCTTATTTCTGAGTAAGGCAGACTGTATTCAACACAAATGCCTTCTTTCTTTGCTTCCTTAACAAAGTCAGCTGTGCCTTCCTCTGAGTATAAGCCTAATGAATAAATAACCCCCACCCAGCGCCAATCAAAATATTTCATAAGCTGTGCCAGACCTCTGATTTGGTAGTGATCACTTGGCACAGTTCTGAAGAATGTGGGATATAGTCGTCTGTCACTTAAACAAGCACAGGTTGAAAGGTGGCTCACCTTCAAAAAAACAAAACAAACAACAAAAAAAACAAAACACATAAGAACAATGTACAAAACAATCCTGTATATGTTTAAAAGATGGAAAAATTAATAAACAATATTGCTTCCCAGTCATTTCCTCTTACCTGTGGAACTGATAGTGAGCTTAATATGATATTTATGTTCTCACTTACTCCTGAGGTAGAATGGCCTACTAGAGCCTGGACCTGATCATTGCAGCCCTTTGAATTCTCTCCACTTACAGCTTCTATAGCTGCTCGTATCAGGTTTTCACTTCCACAGCCATTGTACAGCCTATAGCCCAGGCTCACTCCAGGAAGCAGCATAGCATCTCTGTTGATCTCCTCCACAGTAAAAATCATTGTCCTGGCAAATTTCAGTTCTCTGTCGTTCCATCTGCAAACAAAGTGTCAAGTGTTGATGCTATACAAATTACATTGTTACAGATGACTATATTGCACTACGTCAGAATGACGCACGAAGTGAAGTTCTTTACCAGTATAACATACTGATGTTACATATTTTAACCATATTCACTTACGCTGTGCAGTATGTATATGGGAGTGCTTGGTAGTTATTATCTATCAGTTTCCTTGTACTAGTCATAGAGAAAACACCTCCTATAATTAGATCACCTTCTTTAGAAAACTCCATGAACCCTGTCTGTCCAATCACTTTGCATGTGTGGTTTTCTGACTTTATCCTTGCCAACAGGGTGAATAAAATCAAACTGATCCTACCCATCATGAGCTACCCTCCCATCCACTGAAGCAGTTGTGACACTGGGAGGTGACCTTTATAGTGTTTTTCAACCATCAAAAAAATCTTTTCATCCAATGTGAGCACATTGCCAGTTCTCAAAAGATTATTTTGTTTTTTCATGCATCATTGAAACTAATTCTGCTGATTGACATGTCAAAGACAGAAGGCCTGAATTACCGTTTCTTTGAGAATCTACACAAGTACTTTGGTTGTATTTTGTTAGATTTTAAAGTCGTTCTGGTAGCTCTATGATGTAATAAAGGTTTCTTGTCTGTGTGTTACTCCTGATTTTATCAAAGCAGTCATACACAAGTACCTGTAATTGTGTGATAGAACTAGTATTATTTTTTGAGATCTTGAGCTGTGCCATTTGGTAATATATTCTGTCTGTGGATTTTGTGGATCTTTCTTCATGCCTCTTACTATCTGGCATCAGATTTCAAATTATCAGCTATTAATTCTTCAGTACAGAGAGCCATTTTAGGATAGCTTGTCCAGTGCTTTGTTCATATTTAAACAACAAAATTTGCATTTGATGTAATTGTGAGAAGCAATTGCGTTCACTGCCTTGTTCAGGGTCACTTAAATATTTGCACAATTGCACCTGGGGATGACTCCTAAAAGCTAAACTGATATTTAAACAGGAGGTGGAGTTGGAGGTTGCAGAGTTGAAGATGCTAAGATTTTCAGAAAGGATTAGAAATGAGTATATCAGAGGGACAGCTCAGGCTGAGCAGTTTGGAGACAAAGTTGGGCAAAGTCAGGCTTGCAGAGTACTGATCTGATGGCAATGAACACATCCCTGTACAAATGCAATTCATAGCATGCATCCCAGCCTGTGTTGGGTTACTGATGGAGCAAAGTGCATCAGAAAAGTGATGTGACTGCTGTGTAAAAATAATTGTATACTTTTTTATTACAATTAAATGATAGGCAATAAAATATAAAGTATTAAAAAGTGTGTACAATGTGTTTAATTGTATCATACAACATGCAGCCAATGTGCCACTCTTAATCTTCAATGAGACCTCAGAAAAGTAACAGCATATTTAATTTCCACAGGTTATCCTAATATTTATTTATTTGTCTTCCTCTCTAGTGTATGACATATATGTAATAAAAAGCCTACTGGGATATTGTGATTCAGTCATATTAAATTACAATTTAGGATATTTACACAAATAGGCACATTTGTATTGAAAAAAGTATTCTAAATACTACAAATAAATAAAAAGGGGAGCCTTAAAATAAACAAACAATTGAACCTGTAAAATATTTAAAAGAGCTAATGAAAATTAAAACAGATGTTTTCTTGAAGTTTGGGAGTGTGTTAAAAAATTACAAAAGCAAAAGCAATAGTACTATAACTGTTAATATTTATGGAACACTTTCTGCCCACTGCATTGTGGACATGTTTCTTATCACAAGGAACAAATGGGCAAAAAGAAAAGGAACATGACAGGCAAAAGGATACAGACGGAAGATTTTATTTTACTGTTTTAATCCACATTTATGCAAATTTTTATTTAGTTTTCACATTTACATATTACAGCTTTATTGGTAGAACGCTTAAAATATACCTTCAAATTAACCTGTTTATCTTAATAATTAGTACATACTTTGTTGGTATCCTAGAATTCTGTTGGCAGGTGACCAGTTGCACATGAAAAAGGATGCTGAAAAAGCTCATTTTAGTCAGGACGAATTGTAGCAGACTTGGAAGGGAGACTAACACATAGTATAAAGTAGCTAGTAGCTCTGTCTGCCTTAATACACCCCAGGATCTCAGTGCTGATCCAACAATTCCCTCAATAAGTATGTCTTTAGACAGATGTTTCAAGTCATTATTTAGGAAAAGAACACTTAAAGTCAGCCAGAGGAACAACACAGGAACAGGTAGGGCCCTTAATTGACACTGTGTCCAAAAAAAACATTTCATGACAGTATGAGCTGCCTTGCAGATAATTAACACATTTACAGTTCTCCCTAGTACACAGGGCAAGCAGACAGCTATTACATACCACTCAGATGGCTGGTAGATGCTGACTGATGGTGAAAAGTTACAGTCATGATGCAGGCTGACTCTGTTTGATGATATTTGTATTCTTGTCATGTAGATTGCAAACAGCAACAGAGCTGCCAGAAAAATTCTGCCCACCCATCTGCTGGAATCTGTTGGCTGCACACTTTTGGCCTTGCCTGTGCAAACAGTGACTCTGATGCCATCTGTATAAAAAGTTATGCTTTATTATACAACTGTTTAGACAGGTTCCTTTTAGTATTGAAGAACATATATGTTTATTTTGTTTTATTTTATTTTCTTACCTGCTGGTGTTAAAAATACTTCTTTTGGACAGTGTGTTGAATAGAAATTGGATGACATCTGTTGATGAAATATATAAAAATTAGTTATTGCACACTCATCACAGATACACGCAAATACAGGTGGACAACATGACAATCTATGTACTGTGATATCAGTTTGCCAGCTGTTTCCATACCATTTTAACTCTGATAACTACTTCGTGGCCATAATGGATTTATAGAATATTTGCATCAGTGAATATAATTCAGTGATCATCCATTAAAAAGATTTTCGAGGTTCATTTATCTCAAAGCGGTTTCTCAATTGAAATTATGTGCAATGTACTAAAGCACAATATAGCAACATAATGCATAATGCAAATCATGCCTAAACACACACACACACACACACACACACACCAAGAAGTATGTAACATCTGTCTCGGAAAATAATGAACTTCATTTTAGGGGTGAAAAATGGCAGTACTGAAAGACACATTTCTCTTTACATAATAAGACTGCACACACACCTTAACACAGCAGATCCTCATTTGGTTGTCGGGCAATGTACAGATATTAATGCACTCTGGAAATGCCAGTCTCAGTTCTCCATGTACAGAACCTTGCATGAGTTTGACATTAAGGCACACCTTACAGATGTAAATGCAATCCATTGGCTTCCAATGGTACATTAGGACAAGGGTAATAATGTGGGTGCAGTGAGCCAGAGCTCTCAGAAGAACAGATGGACAAATAGTTCTGCAATTCAAGTGTGTGCCATAATTATCAGATTCTATCTGTACAAAGGAGAATGACAGAAAATATAGGATAATCAATGCATTTGGTATTAAATTGTCATGAGCGTAAATGCAGTTTCTATACAAGAATGGCAATGATTGTTGCAATGCTCTGAATTCAGATTGCATTTCATATGCAGGAGGATTCATTTTATTTTTGGCATCATAAATCCAGCACTCACCTCTATCATATGTAGAACACAGTTGGATTTGGACAGGAAATATACCAAGAATTGCAGAATTTTACATTTGCAGACATGCCTGCTTGTCTTATCTGTATTCACAGTGTCTTTATCTTCTTGCAGCAGGTTCACACATCCATTAGAGACCACGCAGTTCAAAGACAGATCAGTAAAGAGGGCATATTTTATTGTGATCCTCTCTTGTGTGGAAATGTTATCAGAACCAACACTCATTTCAGAAGTTCTAAAAAAGTGAGAAAAATATTTTCACATAGCATTTTGCAAGGTTTTTATGCATTTGACACTTGATTACTGTCAAATAATCATTTGTAGGCACAAAAGTAAATAATAAGCAAATAAATAAGCATGAAAAGCAAAATTATGGCAATTATGGCAAAACATCTTTCAATTTGAAAAGCAAAATGAGAAAAACAAAAACACTGCTCTGAACCTATTGCTTTGTCTATAATTACAGTAAAATGACTTGAAATTACAACTGACTCATACAAGCTCCTCTAGAGGTATTCTGATTATCCTTTATGGTATTTAGACCCCCATTTGGACTGCTTCACTGTAGTTCCCAACTGTGGGAAACCACACTGGGGTACTCCAGTCCTTGAAAAACAAAACAAAACAAAAAACAAAAACAAACAAACAAACAAACAAAAACTTGCTAATGACTACGATATAAGGGTGAGAAATGCAGAACCCAAATAACATTATAATTTACCAGTAATTTAATACTCACCTCTCACATGTCTGTGTTACCTTTGTCTTATCATTGTCACGAATGGCAACATTTTTACGTGATGCAGTAAAGGCCTTTGTTTCTTCATAATGCTCACACTCAGTCAGCTCAGTGCACTGGTCCAGGTTGAGCCATGTGCCACATGACACCATCCAAATGAATAGTGTTAAGAAAACAAATGTGACTGCTGTCATCGCAGAGCCTTGCCTTTGGCATACACGTTTCTTCGAGGGATGTGTTTTATAGCTTCCTCTCTGCAGCAAACCAGGTGTGAGCAACACAATGGGCCATTCTCATTGGTACATGCAATAATTTTGTTGTTGTTATTGTTGTAATTTTTTACTAAGAATGTCAGCCATGAGACAGAATACACATGGGCCCGGTTTCTGAAAAATGATCTTAGAGTGTTTACTGAGACCAACATTATGAGGACCTTTAAGTTCTTACAGCTGCTTCTGTGAACCAGTTACTATATCTATCCACTTTCTTAACCGCTCATTCAGTTTAGGCTTGGCTATCCCAGCTTTCATAAGGTGAAAGGCAGGGTACACCCTGGACAGGTTGCCAGTCTATCACAGGGCTAGCACAGAGACAGACAACCATTCACACTCACATCTACAGCCAATTTAGAGTCTTCAGACTGTGGGAGGAAGCCAGAGTACCTGGAGAGAAACCTTGCAGGGACAGGGAGAGCATGCAAACTCCAAACAAAATGCCCTAGGTGGCTGGTGAATTCAAACCCAGGACCTTCTTCACTGCACCACTGTAATAGCTGGCATGTCACAATTTAAGATACTCTTTTAACCTAGTGTATTGGCTATCTGCTTGTGATTATATGTATGAAAAAGAATGAACTGTATATATAGCAGAGTAGCTAGCTATCTGTTAGAAAGGTTTCAGCTGAGGTCTTTGGGAGCAGATGTATTACTGACAATATTCTTCACATTTTTTTATTCTGAATAACAATAATAATAATAATAATAATAATGCAATCATTATTTTAATACTTTGTGTGTTAATAAAAAAGCCATTAAAGTGAAAACCATAGATTATGTTAAGTTTTAATTAGAAACATATCATGGTGAACATAAATGCTAAAACAATCATTCAATACAATTTGAGTTTAGTCACTTATTAATTAGGGATTATTAGCCTACATACAATATTATGTAAAAACATCTTTACCATTAAAATATTGTTTTCAGTACCAACAGTCTGTTACTTTATGTAATAAAAAACAAAACAATGTTAAAAGCTTTAATAGGCACAAAGTAACTAATAAAAAAAGAAAAAGAAATGAATCATGAAAAGAATGCTAAAAAGAAGCCCACATATCCTGTCTATGCTAACAGTCGAGAACCCTAGCTGACCTCAGGGTAAACTCAAAGTGTTTTTGTTTTTTTTTAAAGTCAGGTTGATTGTTAGCCAGAGTATTGAAATCAAACTTGAATCAAAGTGAAATTCTCTGACTTTCTGCTGTGCAGGCTCAATTACCCCCTACAATTTTAGCCTTGAAGGCCATTAAAGAGGACATAAAACACTACATGTAGTAAGGGTCATTTGTACCATGGAGCCCTATTCTAAAAAACTGTCACAGATTTAACACTGTCCTTGAAGCTGGATTTAAAAAATAAGTGTTTAAAGTTATAGTTTTAGAGCATGTGCAGCATCTCTTGTCCATGTGACGTCACTGGGTGGGTTGGTTGGTTGCCACTAACAATCCTACATTAGTTTATGTTAGCTAACTAGTGACAGAACCAATAACTCAGTGGAAAACAAGGAAACTAAAACTAAAAAGCAGGCTAAGGGAGGTCACATTTGTATTGTCCCTGGCTGCAGCAATGGGTTTTCTGTTAAAAAACAAGGAAAGACTGTCCACTTTCACTCTTTGTCTCTTAAGCAGTAAGTGGTTCTTCATTGTTGGCTAGCTGCACTGAAATGGGAGAATCCACCAGTTAGCCATAATGCTTGGGTTTGTACAGCGCTTTATAAATGAGGACTGGAAATAAGGTTTCCAGAAAGTATAGCATCGCTTCCTCTGAGGCTCCTGTTATTTTTGGTCCATCACACACATCAATCAATTAAATGTAAGTGAAGAAGACTGTAAGGTGGCGATGTTTTTTTTTTTCCCCTGCACAGATGCTGATAGATATAAGGATTCTCGATCCTGCTTTAGTAAGAAACTCAGTTATGTTTGTGGTGTGATGTGCATGTATTAAACTGTTACATTGTAAACTGGTTGGGTGTGCTTGGGAAAACCAAGACTTAACCCCAAGATAACTGGGATTTAAATTACACCTTAATATTGCATAAAATAGTGCTGATCGCATCTTGTGGACATCTGCTCCGGTTGAACCACTCAGTCTGTACAACTGACCTGACAAGGAAAAATCAAACACAGAGAGAAAAGCGTCTTGTCGGACGCTTGTCGGTCTGGTGAACCACCAGTGTACTGGACTCAAACAGCCTCTCCTCCACACAGTTCTCATTTATAAAGTCACATTCTGTACTTGGACAAGATGGCGCACACATGCTCTAGAAACTGTAATTTTAAACAATTATTTTCTAAATCCAGCTTCATGGACAGTGTTAAATCTGTGACAGTTTTTTAGAGTAGGGCTCCATGGTGTAAATGAGCCTTAATACATGTAGTGTTTCATGTCCACTTAAAAAAAAAATACTGTTTTCCTTCAGATGCAAGAGATAAAGAAAACAAATGTGATCCCAATAGCTGCATGTTGCAGCATGCAGGAACTAAGGATAACAGCACTGGGAAGCTCAGCAAAGTCCTTGTCACCCCTTCATCACCCCATCAAACAAAAATAATGCTACAATGATCCCCAGAAGCTCTGCATAAGGCAGAAATTCAGTTTCCTTCAAGATGCATGTGTCTCATCTAATTGGCCGGTAATCAGTGAGACATATGAAGCACCCCACAGAGTCTGTTTGTAGAAATAGACAAAAAATACTGATTAGGTCATATGCTAATCAGGAAGAAGACAAAGAATATTCTATGTACAGTATTACTTCCTCCTCCACAGTTGATCTCAGTGCTATTTATTTTTACTAAAATTCGGAGCCTACACAAAATGTCTTCTGAGAAAACTGACAAACTAGGGATCTACATTGGCTGGTAGCTGGGACCAGTGAGTCCAAAGGGATGCAGCATCCCTCACTGCAAGTCAAAGAGTGACCAGATTTGCTCTGGCCTCCATCAGAGCAAATCATTCAAAAGAGTATAGAAGCCACTTTCTGTTGCTCAGAGGTTGCGGTGAGTGGTGGAAAAAGAATTTAAAGACATCAAAATTTGTTCCCAAATAATTCCATATAATGCAAAACAAGAAAACACCTGCGTCTTTTGAAGTCTGTTTAAGTAATAATTTCAAGGAATGGATCTGCAACCAGTTATCAGTGTAGTTTATTTATTTATATACTTACTTACTTACTTACTCACATACTTACTTATTTATTTATTTCAATTTAGTAACTAAGGTAAACAATACTTTTTTTTTTTCACACAGGCCCAATTGGTATTAGATAAACCTTTCTTATATTAATGCAGTCACTATCCTATAAAATCTCTTTTTTGTGTGTTGAGATATACACATGAAAAATAGAGAAATCCCTATGGGTCAAATACTCTTCCACAGCCCAAAATTTTGCAGCATTTTTTAATTAATATAACTAATTTACGAGTTAGCTGGTTTCACTGCATACACAAATAAGACATGTTTACAGATGTGTCACCTTACTGATTTGTTGCAAACCAGTCCTGAATGCTTCAGTCAACTTTGGAACGGAAATAACCTAAAATCATATATTTTAGGTTAGTCTATTAGAAAATGGACAATTTAGTTTATATTCCTTTAGTATAAAGGCACTGCAAGATGTCAAATATATCAATTAGTAGCAAATATGGTAGAGTTTGAGTGGAACAAGTCTTTTACAATATTAAAACTTTTTAAAAATAAAATTAAAATGTATGTCATAATTTTGCAAAATGTTTTCATCTAAGTTCTTAAAGACTGATGGTTGGCATATAGTCAGAGTTCTCTTAAGGAATAAGTAAAAGCTACTATATTACAGCTACACTAATATTATACAATACAATAAATTATCGGTGTGAGGTTTTTTTTCCTTGATTATTTTTTACCTGACATTTTGAAATACATTTTAATTAGTTTGCTTATAGGCAAAGAATGGCACAGTGCAGTAGACCTGAGCTAATACCTTAAAAAAATAAAGAAAGGAGGCAAGAGAGCGAGACATCAAAACAAAGCCTTAATTGAATAAACATGTAACAGTTACATGTTGTGACAAAGATGTTAACTAATATAGAGCCTATTATTTTCTACTTGATGCAATATGCCACCTGTTGTTCCTGTTGTTGTGAAAGAGGATTAAGCAATCTGTTGCAATGTTTAATCCCATGTGTCTCCTTTGTTGAGCTCTGGTGCAGCTGTGCCACTGGAATCAAGCTAATGGGTAATAAAGCCATGCCTGAAACAGATGGGCACTTATTTACCTTCCACAGTTTTTCTTGTTTGTTGTTTCTGTGTTTGCACATGTGTAATCTTTTCTTTTGCATTGCATCATTGTTCATTTGAACTTAAGAAAAGCAGTTTGGCCTTTATTGACTCCCAATAAGAAAAAAAGTTGTAGTACTGTCCTAAAAGATCTTAGTCAGAAAAACAATACCTGAACAATTCCTATCGACATTTGTTCTGAACTAAGTATGGGCAGTTAGTATTAGTATTAGTATTAGTTTCAGCCTCCAGTATGTGCACTGTTAGATTAGTATTATGTCAAGTATTATGTAAATACTTGTTTTTTCTAGAATTCTGTGCTAGGTTAGACGATTTTAAAGGTTTAACAAGTATAACTGAATGCACAAATGTTTTGAGAAGTAAGGCATATAACATTTAATAGCCAGATCATCAAAAAAAGATATTTTAAATATTTACTCTGCATAAACAAACAGTAGAATGTCGCTCTGAGCACAAAAGGAAAAGAATGTGGAAAGAAGGAGCAGAAACCAGCAAATGTCCAGTTGGAGGCACACTGCTGAGTGTTGTGTGTTGTGTGCAGTTGGAAATGTCTTTCATTTGATCAAGCTGGACTACTCCATTCAATGTATTTTTTGTTACATTACCTGAAATAGAATAAATGGTAAGCTTAATACACTATGTATGCACTTGCCATTTGTATTTGTAATGAGTACAAGAATATGTGATGCTCATGTGAGACAGTCCAAATGCTGTCTGATTTAGACATCATCATGAAATGAAGTCTTCATGAAGTCTTTGCATACCTTTTTAGGGACAGGTGTGTATGATAACCATAGATTTTATAAAAGATGGCGGTGGCCACCATGATGTCACCCAAAGGTTTGTGGACTACAGTTTTAAAGCCTTAAATATGGATTTTTGCCTCCTGTCATCTTTATATTTAATACATTTTAGACAGGTGAGCTACTGAAAAACATGACCTGTAGAGTTATCTGGAAGAGGAAAAGAGCTATAGAGACCAAAATATTTCTCATACCAGGTGATAAACAACTTTGTTTCTGCAGTAAAATTGACCATTTTTATAAAGAGATGGTATATTGAGGGGGAAAAAAGAGTTTAAAAGATTTGTTTATGTTTGTTTATTTTTCTTTTTTCTTTTTTTATTAGCAATTTGATGATCCAGTGGATACCGGGAGCACCTTATGAGATGGCTGTTTAGGTATTAGAACATGAACAACTGACCGTTGACTTATTGCTAAATATGTCCCCATTAAATAATCACTGTTTTATTGTTATTAACTTTTACTGTCAGGGTTTTTTTTTTTTTTTTTTTTATTTTTTTTTTTATATTTATATAAAG
>VUQI01063817.1:6665-17810 GCA_015106735.1 Paratilapia polleni | reverse complement strand
AGCAATGTGAAAGACTGGTGGAGAGCATGCCAAGACGCATGAAAGCTGTGATTGCAAATCAGGGTTATTCCACCAAATATTGATTTCTGAACACTTCCTAAGTTAAAACATTAGTAATGTGTTATTTAAAAATGAATATGAACTTGTTTTTTTTTTTTTTTTTTTTTTTGAGGTCTGAAAACACTGGACCTTTTTTGGTATTTTGACCATTTTTTCATTTTCTGCAAATAAATGCTCTAAATGAAAATATTTGTATTTGGAATTTGGGAGTTATGTTGTCAGTAGTTTATAGAATAAAACAAAAATGTTCATTTTACTCAAACATATACCTATAAATAGCAAAATCGGAGAAACTGATAATTTTGCAGTGGTCTCTTAATTTTTTCTGGAGCTGTACATATAGGACAAGCTCTTCAAGCAAGAAGAGCTCACGCTCACCACAAGACAAATGGTGAGAAGAGCCTAGTTCGGGATGGACAGGTTTAAGGATATTACAGTGGTAAATACCCATCTGTTTTCCAAAAGTCCTGAATTGGCAGTCAAGACCTCTTCCATTTTACTGATTAAGAGGCTCAATATTTTATGGATTGTCATCACATAGTGTAAATCTGCTCAGCGCTGTCATGGTTGGATTGTATATGTACACTGAGAAGATTTAGTGTTCCACTTTGTACTACATTTTTCATGTAAGATTCAACTGCTACAATGCTTCCAATGGAATGCAGCGGCATTGACCAAAGTGCCTTTAACTGCTACAGTACAAAGAGCATTTTTCTCAAGAGCCTTTTCAGCCTGAGCCCATTATCTGTGGTTTCAGTTTCTCCAGGTGAAATTTATTGTAGTGAGGGATTCTTCTCTCTTTTCTATCTTGTGTCTCTTGGTCTGCCTTCTCTTTTGGTTTTCTCCTCTGCAATTGTGTTCTTTTCTTTATATTTATAAAAAAAAAAAAAAAAGGTAAAAACAGTGTGGGAGTAACTTAAAAATGGCCACAGTCACAATTTGAAATTGGTTCTAGTATTGAATAATCATAAAATTCCCTTATTCAACCCTTTTATTCATTGCTGTTTAAAGCTTCTAGTGTTTACACTTTAAAGCATGACGTGAAGACTTCATAATCCTCTCCCAACAATAAGGAATATACAAATTTGCACTAACTAGCTCATTAACCAAGAGAAATGTTTGGCACAGAAAAAAAAAACTTTCACTGATATTCATACAGTTTTTTTTTAACATAAAAAATGTGGTCTTCAAAATCTCTAGATAGAGTACAGCTTTCCTCTGATATCTATTGTTTTTTCAACAAAGAAGCCGTTAGCCTTGGGTTATGCTTGTAAATCACCCAAATGACACTTGTGCAGAGATGCCTGCCTCTTGTCAGAAGCTTGCATTCTACAAAGTCTATTTTCTTTTGTGAAAGAGTTCATTCTCCATGTTTTGAAGCTGTCTCCAAAGAGTTGAAGTGCTTCAGCAGCACAACCATGGCATGTGTTGACAAGTCACACAAAGAGCATACCTGTATGCGGGAGATTAGACTCCTCGGCTCAGCAAACACTAGAAGGGTAACAGTAAGCAAACAAGAGGTAAAACCATTTTTCTAAAAGCTACATAATAATGTTTAGCTATCAGAAAAATTGCATAAGGATATGGAGGGGCATTAAGTGCAATAAATAAGTCTTAAATGCCACAGTGTTATTTAATAAATACCAATTTTTTATCTTCTGCAGGTGGTGAAAGAGATAAAGGTATATGGTTGTGATCAGCAATGAATTTTAGTGGTAACTGTCATTCTTTTTGCTTTAATGTGTGCTTAATTGGAACTTGGCTCTTCATAGTAGGAAACAATACCTCGACAGCTAAGCATTTGCTGTGGCTAATGCCCAATACCATCAGACATTAGTTATACTTTGTAAAATTTGTGACGAATGCTTGTTTGCTAAATGCCGCCACTGTACCAATATTAATCCATCAGTTTCCCTAAAGCTTTGCCTAAATAGAAATTCTAGGCAGGAGAATGTGCGTAATGCAGCGCAAGGCTTTGAGGGCCCTCAGAGGAATCACAACAAGCAAGCTATGGGTTCTACGTTGAATTAATCAGCTGATACAATCTGTGAATGAACAGTCATTTTGTTTAGGAGGGGCCCCAAGCAGAAAAAGCACATTAAGAAACATTACATTTCTTTTTGTCAGTACATTTTAATGCCTTGGCTATATCTCAGTAAAACATATCCTCCAAAAAGCTCTCCATAAAACAGTTTCCCAGAGAGATCAAACTCAGCTTCTCTGAGTGATATTTACCAGTCACCCAATTATTTTTAGCATGCTGTCAATGTGTGCTAAACACACCCACGTACCAGGAGACAGGGTTGTGGAGGGGTGTTTGATTGCGGCCTTAATACAGGAACCTTTGCGTCAGATGCAACAGCTGTCAAAGGAACAGCTCCCTTCATTAGCAGTCCTTCCAGAGTGTTCCAGCAGCTCTGCACCAAAAGCCAAGAGTTGTGCTGGAAAATGCTCTAATCTTACAGCAAGGAATGATGGGGAGAGAGAAAGAAATAGAAGATTTGGAAAGGATTTAGGCAGGGAAAAGATTAGAAACCCATATCGGCCTTATCGTGCAGCCTCCACACTGGGGAGTTGAATGAAGCAGCTGTCAAATTTGAAACATACAAAAGCAGTAATCCTACAGTAAACAGAATGCTGGGTTTTAAATACAGCAAAATCTAGAGAGAGACAGAGAAAGAGAGAGAGAGAGAGAGAGCAAGCAAGCAAAGAGTCTATCAGCATCTAAACAGCCTTCCTATGGAGAGAGCACTCTGCTAGGGTCTTCCAGTACATGGGCTTGACTGTCAGCACTGGCAGAGGAGAGCTGGCCACATGGGGAGTGGGTGAGAGTGAGAACGTGCAAATATTCTGACGAAGTCTCCCACAGAACAGGACATTTTGAGACTATTGGTGTGCCATCATGAAAGGCAGAAGGGTCCATGGTCAAGTGCAAGAGAGGGTTTTACATGGTCTGACAGTGGAGATTAGGCGAGTACTCACCTCCCTCTGTGACCCCAGTAGAGCCTGCGTCTTTCTTTCTCTTTGAACAGAGCAAAACTGTGTGACAGCCATGCAGGGCCCTCATCTTGGACTGAGTTCGCAAATCAAGGAGATGCTGTGTTGTTCCTGTGTTGATTGCCATTTAAAGTGGCCTTTAGTAACTGAAAATTACGAGGTGTGTGCAGAATTTTTTTTTTCCTTTGGGAATACATTACCTCATATGCCTTCAGCAGGATTCAGCAGCTAAGAAAAAAAGCATTAAATATAGTGGATATTTTCGTACTTGATAAATTGTTCATCTTTCTCATCTTTAATTTTTCAGACTCTGTGACTCATCAGCCACTGATAATATCATGGATGATTTTGAAGTCAGATAATAAAAGCATGAATATTTTTTAAAGCACAAATACTTAAAATGTCCTGCAATTATTTCCAGGTTCTTTTTCATGTCTTTGGCCTAGAGCACCTTTGCACCTTTGGTTTAATATAAGAAGTACTGAGGTATGTAGGAGTCAACAGTAAAGATATTGAGTTGATAAAAAAGAAAGGAAAAAAGTTTCATTATTGGCCATTATTCACCATCTTTTGTAATACTATAAACCCTCTTATGCTATATTCTCTGAAGAAATCTCTTTCATTATGCACAGCTGAAAAAGAACAACACCATTATCATAGAAAAACACATTTTTATAACCTCATTGCAGAGCAAATGCCTGGGCAACCAATCAAACCTAGCATGCTAAATGCTATAGGCACCACGGCTGAACTACTGCACAGGCAGAATATTAAGTTGTAATCAGAGTTGGTGACCCTTTGAAGAAACAAACTCTACTTCATGCCTATGCAGGAATTAAAACATTTTGCTCACGGAACACAATTTGAGTTTCCTTTGCATGTGTACAGAAATGCCTTCAAACCACTGATTTGAAAGACATATTTGTGGGACTAATGGGGCTGTGGCCCAGCTGTGTCAAAACAGCCCCCAGAAAAGCTGCTGTGCGGTTGTTCATGATTACTGAACAGGTCATTTATATATGCATATTCAGCAGTGTGTTTGATACCCCTCTCTCGACTTCTTTGGCCGATTGCTTTTAAAGCAGACTTACACTGCTTGGTATGCAACCCACACAGGCTCTCCTTCAGGGCATCATCAGTGGAGGCTGAAGTCTGATGAGGAAAAAGAGAGGGTGAAGGGGGGGGGAATGAAAGAGAAAATTCTTTACACAGCGTACCAGAAAAGGCACAGCATTTCCAAAAGGCATCCATGTTTTGACCACAGTGTTTTGATTTGAACCATAGCTCAAAGGCAACAGCTCCTTGGTCTCTCATCATACCCATTCAGCCATCGATTGCTGAGCAGCTTCTGCCACCAAACTTCAACAACTACTTGACTGGTACACAAAACCGTATCTTTCTGTGTTTTATGGCAGATAGCGTCTGAAAATGAGTACCTTGGTTGCCTTTATCCTTCCTAACTTCTCCTCATAACTGCTTTGGGAAATGCAGCAAGTTGATTTGCCATTCCTGAGCCAAGGCCTTAATTATGTACTAAGTCATGCCTGGCACAGAATTCTCATCTCCTTCTGCCGTATTTGGCTGACACCCTGTGCTGTGCGTGCAGATTGAGTACTGGATGCAGTGTGGGTGCAGTTTGGACTTGGCCCTTGATGGTCTCCCATCAACCCTGTTGAGAGAAATTTGAGGTCATTGCTATGCCTGCTTGCAGTCCCTGTGCAGCGCATACGTCCATATACAGTAGAAAAATCTCTGCACAGCTTCAAAGGCTATGCATCTATAATGACATACTGAACTAATAAAGGGAGTCAATCTGTTTTGTAAATCCCACTTGTGCAATTTCAGAATTAAAGGAAAATTAGAGTGGAGGAATGAAGAAAAAAAACAAGAAGGGGAAGAAAGAAATGAGATTGCCTTCAATTGCCGGAAGCTTTCCAAAAATCCTTTCTTTTTCTCTCTCTCTGAGCTTATTGGTATCTTATTAGATATGTCTCTGCCATACAAAGTTATTGTGCTGGGAGTCTTTTCAAGGCCCAAATCCCAGCAAAGCCTGTAATAATCTGTCAGCTGAAGGAGATACCCCTACAGACAAGGGCCTCCTAATCCACATAGATCAATAGCTGACTGACTGGCTAACTCCCCAGCTCCACTGTACCACTGTCCACCCTGTGACAACTTCCTGTGGCTAGAGTCTCTCTCTCTCTGCCACTGATCACATTCTCAAACTCCCAGTAGGCTATCGTGAGGTTAATGAGTGGGATAATGGAGACATATTAGAGTCAATATATGACCTTTGGATATGGGTCAGTGAGAGCGACGGGAGAGGCACCACGTACCCCAGCCAATAAGCATCACTAGAACTAATAGGTCCTTTATGGAATACAGACTTTCCAATTACATTGCATGCTTCAACACACATCTGCATAAAGCTAGCCCGGTTTGTCAAAACACAGAGGACATTCCACAAGATCCAGCAATTTGAGTTTTAATTTTCCTACGTAGAATGAAGCCTACTGTAAATGGCAGGTCCCATATTTTTAATGTGGATGAGAGTCTCTGGACTGACAGATTTGCATTAGAGTGAACTAAAATGAGCCTAGAGGAGGACCGTATCTCAGTTTAACCCTCCTCCATAAAAGACAAGGAAAAATGCATTCTGTCTTTCTTTCCCGTTCTCCTTTCCAATCCTCCAAAAAACACAATCTCTCTTCCTGTCCTACTCCCTTCAGTTCTCCCAGCTCGAGGGCAGAGCAGACAGTCTATGCCAAAAGAGATGGACTTGGATAACGGTGAATGACGGTGATTTCATTCATTAGATTGGTTGAGATCACTGCTAGATTATAAACTCTGACAACGAGCTGTCATCTTTGAGACAGAAGACCATTGGTATTTTGGTCCTTAATATGGCTATCTCCTGGGATGTCCGAGCCAATCATGGCTGTAATGAGGGGGAGACAGAAGTGAGGAGCAGTACAGGATATTGTTCCTTCAGGCTGGTTAGCCTGCTTTATAAATCAGTTGCATGGTGAGTAAAGACACATGTCAAGTGCTCACAATGCTGTGGAATAAAAAATTCTTCATGACACATCTCATATTTTCACCAAGAGTGACAACAGTACCCAGATGAGACAGAGGGTACAGCCATTTTTTAACATCATTTATGAGCATGTGTATATTTTCATCTTGTGTAGGTATTTCTACACATTATTGATGTACTTGAAACAACTAAACAACATTCTCCTAATGCCCCCGAGGTTCCCATAATACTATAGGATAGCTTTTCAAAGATGAAAAGGAATATTGTTAACATTAAAATTAAGGCATACTCCCTGATTTTGTTGCACTTAGCAGTAGTTAACAATCTTTGAATCATTCTAGTTTCCTACAGTGTTTTGGAACTCAAAAGCAGTTCACATGATGAATCTTTATAGCTCAATAAACACTAGTAGTACTGTAAAAACATCAAATGAAAATGTATGAAATTTTAAGGGAATACGTACTGTATATTTGGACTTTTAACCAAAGTATTTAACTGATATTACCCTGTCTTGTTTAGAGTTGAGAATAGAGAGTTTCTGAGATGAGGAGTATGATCATGAAATACACAGTGTCAGCTCTCTAGGGAAGGAATTAACAATGCAGTGGAGGATAAATTTGAACCATTTTGCCCTAGGTTAATCTACACAAAATCACTGTGTAAAAGGATAAAGACTACCTGCTTCTGCTCTGGATCAAGATGCCTATGTCTGTGGTATTTGACATTCGCAACACTGAACAACACTTTATGAGGAATATCAAGAGCTCAGTAAAGCTCCTGTTTCAACAACATTTAAGTATTAAACAGTTATCATACATGTTAACCTGGCTGGTGCACATGTTAACATTAGCCATTTAACTATTAGCAATTACCCAATAGCCACAAACCCAGCATTACGAGTACGAGTTAGCGTACTCCTAGTGCCAGTGCCCAAATAATTGGGAGAGTTGTGTCAGGAAGCGCATTCAGCATAAAATCAAAAATGAGAATCGATCCTCTGTGGCAGCCTCTATGGGAATAAAGGAATAGCCAAAAGTACCTTTATCCAATAGTGACATTAGCCGTCTGTTAATTTATCATTAAGGTAGCAGCTAGCGGCTATGGCTAATAATAAAACAATAATCTTTATGTGGGAGCTAGGCAGCAGGTGCTATCAGCCTGTGTGTAACATTATAATAGATGGTGTAAATTTAATAGGATAATGCAATTAATTTTGACGAAAACTGTTATGTTTCTCTTGAAGATTGAAACTGAGAAAAGTCTACCTTCAACTAGAGTTGAAGGTAAAGTGGCAGCCTACCTTACCAACTCTATTTGATCGCCAATGAAAATCAGTCACCAGAAACACAGCACTACCTCAAACAACCTAAAAATATTGTTGTCTGTTTTTGTTTTTTGCACTACATAAGAGAATCGTAAAATATTTGTCATATATACATCTTACAATTATGTTAATATTAATGGTATCAAGTATTGAGTATTTTCCTGTGTGCCGTTATTGAGCTTGAAATTCTGCTATCGTGACAACCCTGGTGGGTATGCATGTGGACCTCAATGGATATCTAATTCAAATATGTGAAAATGTCTATGAGTCTGTCAGAGAATATTATTTGTAACACACAGGGACGAATTGTCAAGTGATTTTAAAACCCACACTTCAATTACTCCTTTTGGCAAGTCCTTGTTCTTTCCTGACTTGGTGTAGATGTACATTTGTAACAAATGTTGTGAATTTTTGATTTGTGGCTTGAGGCAGTGGATTTCATATGCAAGCTTCGCTACTGATTATTTTGGAATAATCATTCCATTACATGAACATGTCTCCAAGGCATAGTGTGTGTAGTGTGTGTTTCCTCAAAGTAAATATATTTTTATCAATGCAATAGTTTCACCCAGAGTAAAATATGAATTTCCTCTCAGCAATGAAAAAAATTATCTGAATGATGGACCTAACTGTGGAAGTGCCCACAACAATTTCAAATCTACAGTACTGTAGGGGTTTGTTTTATCACAGCAAGAAGACACTGTTAGAAAAAGCATTATTCAAATTGTGTAAACAACTAATTAATGACAGAAGATAACTGAATGAAATGAAACAAAAACAACCAATTCTACAATAACAATGACACTCTTATAATATTCGTAGCATGAGGGTGGTAAGTTATGAGCATACTTGATAGTTTGCATCCTAATCAACACTTACTGTATCAATAACAGACAGAGGCAGGACTAAAGTTCAATAAGACATAATCAGAGCGACATGCAGTTCAAAACACACAAGGGCAAAAAAGTCCTTAACTTCATAAGCACAGCATGACCGCTGTCTTGTATTTTATGATTCCTGACACAGGTAAGGGGAAATACTGAATAATATACATATACATATTTCATATGGACACAACAAAAAATTCTCTTCTTAGCCTTGGTAGGGAAAACAAATAAAACAAACAAAAAGTGAAAATAAATAAATAAATAAATAAATAACAACACCAAAAAATATGTACATTGGGAAACAATCCCAAACATTGCATGTGCAAGGAGTAGCATCACATATATATATAAAATGCTGCAAAAACACAGTCATGAAAAATAAAATTAAAAAGTAAAATATTTAAATTCCAACATTTTACATATCAGACATAATAAAAATAATCTGGTCCTTAGCAGGTCTTAAAATTAGGTAAATGCAAAGTCAGATGAACAACAACACATGACATTTTACACTCTGTCATTATTTATTAAACAATAACTAAGCCAAAATGCATAAGCAGTGCGTGAAAAATTAAGTACAGCCTTGCTTTCATTGGCAGTAAGAGGGTAAGCAGCAGCAAGGTGCTGCTAATCAAATGCACTTGATTAATTGATCATCAGCAAGTGTGACCACCTCTATAAAAGCAGAGGTTTTGGCAGTTTGCTGATCTGGAACATTCAGGTGTGTGTTATCACAATGTGATGGAGTGGACGTCCAAACAAACCAATTCACTCTAAGGTCAGACCTTCCAAGAGAAACTGTAAAAATCTCAGACAAACACCTCATACCACCACCGTAGAGGGGTGATGATTTTTGCTCATTTTGCAGCCACATGACCTGGGTACTTTGCAGTCACTGAGTCGACCATGAACTCCTCTGTATATCAAAGTATTCTGAAGTCAAATATGAGGTTATCTGTTTGACAGCTAAAGCTTGGCCCAAATTGGGTCGTGCAACAGGACAATGATCTTAAGCACACCAGCAAATCTACAACAGCAATGGCCGAAGAAGAAAAGAATCAAGGTGTTGCAATCGCCCAGTCAAAGTCCAGACTCAACCTGATTGAAATGCTGCGTTGGAACCTTAAGAGAGCTGAGCAAAAATAAACCTCAATGACCTGAAGCAATGTTGTAAAGAAGAGTGGGCCAAAATCCCTCCACAATGATGTGAGAGACTGATAAAGTCATACAGAAAACAATTAATTAAAATTATTGCTGCTAAAGGTGGTTTTTCAACCTACTGAATCATGGGGTTTACTTAATTTTTCACACACTCCTTCTGCATTTTCGCTCAGTTTTTGTTAAATAAATAATGACAGTGTAATATGTTGTGTTGTTGTTCATCTGAGGTCGCATTTAAATCATTTAAAAAACTGGTAAGGACCAGATTATTATTATTACTATTAATTAATTAATTAATTTGTTTATTTTTTAATGTCCTGATACATAAAACCTGAAAGAGGATGTACTTTATTTTTCACATGACTGCATTTAAAATTTAAAACTGTAGATGTATGCCTTAAAATGTACATGAAGGCATTTTGGTAAGTGTGTAAGGAAGCTCAAATGTACAGTATGTCTTACGTAAGATACAATAATCTTTGTATTTTGGTTAGCAAAGACTTGTGAAAGAAGACTTGTAAGTAATAGGTGTAGGTTAAGTGTAGCTTCTTTCAAATGTGATGACGGTTATGTATTACAGTCGCACATACCTTGCATGTGGTTTGGAGAGTTTGAATAAAAAGGGACGAGATTTTGCAGTGCTTTCACCGGGGTCCGCTCTGGCCTCTGTGCAGCGGCACTAAATTGAAACTCTGCAGGGACACAAAGACTGTACAAATCACAATCACACAATCTCGTCAGTGTAATAGATTGGGGAGGAGGTAAACCAGAAACTGGCATAAAATTCACTGAAAAAGCCACAGGTGCCTCAACAAATATGCACAACCCCTACTGAGGACACATGAAGCATAGCTGAGCTTTTAGTTTGTATGTAAAACAGGGTCTTGCTAAAGGAAAGAATGCATATTTACCCACTCCTATAGATAAGTAAAAACTAAATATATGACTTATAAACTGAAAGGTCATGCTGTATAGTTGGAACAAACAGAAAAAGACTCAGTTCAAATGAAGTGCTGCTGTCAGTCTCTGTAGGGGCAAACCCAAACAAAACATTTCTCAATTCATGAATTAAAACGTATTCCTCTCTCACTTTCTCCATTGCTGCCCTATGTTGAAGGCTAGATGATGAATTGGCCAAGTGTGAGCATGTGACGGGAACTGCATTGTTCATGGACGATCAACCCTTGCCGAAAAGTCTGGGGCAATGATGTGTTAGCACATCCTCCAGAGATGAGTCACCCTGATGCCTTCTGACAGGCCTCATTCCGCTGGTGAGTGAGGCTAACCAGGAGTGCAGCTTTGCCCCAAACACATGCTTCAGGGTAGACTCCATCTGGCCCAAATGAGAGCAAAGGAAGGGAGGTTAAAAATAACCAACAGAGAAGGTATGGCAGAAAGACAAGGGATGAGATGAAAGCTTGCAAGCATGGTAGTAGGCTGCCATTGAAGCAGAACTGTACAACAGAAACTTTATTGAGTTGTTTTGTTTTTCTGAGAGTTAGAAGAGAATGAAAGTTAGAATGAAAATACTATCCTGTGAAGCCTAGTCAAATAATATACAAGCCATGTGTAGCAAATGCTAATCCACTTGTCAGTCCATTGAACTAATAGTGCTGTATATGACTTTTCACAGCTTTTTTTTTTTTTTTTTTTTTTTTTTTTTTTTTTGGCTTCAACAA
>VUQI01063816.1:0-21858 GCA_015106735.1 Paratilapia polleni | reverse complement strand
CCAGTAGATCAACAGTTTCTGAAATACTCAGACCAGCCCGTCTGAAACCAACAACCATACCATGTTCAAAGTCACTTAAATCACCTTTCTTCCCCATTCCGATGCTCAGTTTGAACTTCAGCAGGTCATCTTGAACATGTCTACATGCTGAAATGAGCTGCTGCCAAGTGATTGGCTGATTAGATATGTGTTATGTATGTTGAATACGTGTACCTAACAAAGTGGCTGGTGAGTGTATTACTCACACTTAATGAAATTACACTAAATAAAACTGAGCCTTTTGAACAGATATGATTACACATCACAGTTTAAAAACCAACACAGTCTAAATGTGTGTGTATGAGTCAGTGGATGTGACAGCTTTTGGTCATCATCATAAATTTAGTAGGATTAATTTTTAGTTGTTCCCTTAAGGAAAAAGTTAATATTGTTAGATAAAGTTGGCTGGAAGCACTACTCTATGGGCTCTGAGAGTAGTAAAATATAAATAAGTGAATCTTAGAAGTTCTTGCAGTCTTAGGTCCCTTTTTATTCTAACGTCTTTGCTCTATAAAGAATCATTAACCACATATGTACAGGCAGCACCGTGGCAGTGTTGATGCTTTCAGCATTAAAATAATAACACTAAATGTGAATCTTTCGTGTAATGAAGGTAAATGTCATAACTCGCTTGCAAAGGACCAAATAGTTTCATAAGATTAAAGATTAGAATGAGCATTTAATAAGACGGGGATTATAAATAGAAGCTGAAAACCTAAAGTGATTCATGGGAAGAAGTCACATAGTCGTATAATCTTGTACTTTTGGGGCAGCTGTGGCTCAGGAGGTAGAGCGAGTCGTCTACTAATCGGAAGGTCAGTGGTTCGATCCCTGGCTCCCCTAGTCTGCATGCCGAAGTATCCTTGGGCAAGATACTGAACCCCATGTTGCTCCCGATGCATTCATCGGAGTGTGTGTGTGTGTGTGTGTGTGTGTGAGAGAATGTTAGTACTTAGCACTTAAGTGTAGATAAAAGTGCTGTATGTATGTATGTGTGACTGGGTGAATGTGGCATGTAGTTAAAGCGCTTTGAGTACACAGAATCTGAGTAGAAAAGCGCTATATATTTACCAGGTATTTCTTCTAAATCATTAACTATGAAAATTTATATGCACCTTTTCATTTTTCATTAATGCTGTATAAATCTGGTGTGCCAGAGATGTACCCTGGTAACACGTTTCATGCTGAGTTGTCAAGCCAACTTCATACTATAGTATATCTTAGCACTATGACAAGTAAAAAGGTGTTTCTTCTCCCAAAATGGCAAAATAAGAAGCTATAAAGTTGGTGTGTGAAGTTTCAGTATTTGCTTTAAATATTCCCCTTGAGTCCATAACATTTGCAATTCAGGTTTTTAGAAGTCATGGCCTCTGATTACTGTGGATCAAGCTGTTACAGTGAATGTGGGTTTCCTTTCAGAAACATGTCACATTAATTGGGGAAATTTATCCAAGTATGTTGATGGATGGTACAGGGCATTATGGGTGTTAGATGTCACCTATCAAATTAACTTTTATATATCCAGCCAGTACATTTCTGATATGTTGACTTTAGTGACCCTTCGAGGCCCTCAGTGACTAGTATCAGTTGATACGGTGATAAACTAGCTATCATTAAATACTTGAATTAGACTTGTACTGATGGCAGAGCATTTTTGTGCATATTGGGAGCGTGACAAAATTCATTCATGGTGAAAAAAAGATCAGTATTCAGCATGTGGAGGCTTTCGCTGAAATCAGACATTTAAACACTAAGTATGGAGGTCAGGCACTTTAGTGATTGCTCAAGTGTGGACAGGATCCACGCCTTATACCAAATCAAAACGAACACTGCCCACACTGGTCTGATGTTGGAGGCCGAACACTTTTCTGGGTCCAAGTTAAAGTCAGAAATAGAATCAATAACTTGATGAGGAGACAGTTGGGACTTGAGAAATAACAAAAACATTAAAATACTGTGAAAATATTTTGAGTAGAATTCCAGCATTACTCCACAAGCAGCCCTCCCCACTTGGAAAAGAAACAGAAAAAACTTTCCCATTTCCTCCAATAGTACATAGTACATTGTTTTATATGTATGTCCCACTGTATATAAAACATACTATATCTATAACTATATCTATATCTCTATATATACATACATATATATACATACATGTATAAGGCCAAGTTTTTTCTACTTGTTTTCCATACCTGCTCAAGCCTTTTGCACTTGGTGGGGGGTGTAGGAGTCATGCCCCCCCCCCCCCGTACCGGGGCCAACCGCAGGAATGCGAGCCACCGTCAGGAAGCTGTAAAGTGCTGATGCGAAGGTCAGCGAGCGTTTACACACATGTGGCTTTACTTTCACAACTCCATCTTGCTTTTTCTCCTTCATCTGCGCCTTGTCTCCCCCCCAATGCCTTATCTTCCTCCTGACCGCCCCTTCGCTCCTTGTTCTCTTTATTATTATTCTTCTCAGCTTGAAGGTCCAGCTTGAGGTTGTGGGTTGCACTGTAGGGCATCATCACAGTATTGGGCGTAATAAAGTATCATTTCACAACCCAACACTATAACAATTCACAGACTATGATACATTTTGAAGCCCTTAAAACAATGACAGCACAAGAGCAGCCCATGCAGGGTAGTGGTAATGTATCTATAAACACTTATTACAGGTGTTTGTTGTCAGAATAATGTAACAATGTCAATAATCAAGTAACAATACTTGAAGCCTTGGTGTTTAATTTAGGACGTTGACCCAAAACCTGTTTTGTGAAGTTGATTCAGGATGTTCTACTTGGCTTTATGAAGGCAGCACTGAAGATTGATGGTAGACTGTATTGGCAGCATTGGCTTGAAAATGTTGACCATCTGTTGCAGGAGAAAATAGCTTTTGTGCAGTCCAACGTGGAAAACATTTTTGAAGTTCCAGTGAGTGCAGGAAAAAGTGGAGGAGAGCATTTGTTAAAGTGATCTGTACTTGACAAGAAACTCTGGTTTGTTTTTTTGGTGGTTCACTCACAATAGCATACATTGTGTATTGTATTGTGTGAATATTTGAGAGGATTTGAGAGGTCAGTGAAGTGAAATTCTGAAACCCTACTCAACTGTGACAAAACAGTCATGATTCTGAGATATGTTTTATTTGTCAGTGGATTGCTATAAATTAAGTGCAGACATTCAGGGTCCCCACACACTGAAGTCTAATGTCTGACCTGTTGATTATGATTTTCAATCAATCAATTGCTGCCATGGAGGTTGACATTTGTGGTGCACAGTGGTTGGATGGGCTACCATGAAATTTGCTAAGTACATTCCATCCCAGTGCAGGATAAATTGTAAGCTGTGTCTGGTATCACCATCAATCTTCTATTCAGAATTTTCAGGTGATAATGGATAGTTGTTAAATAGGATGCACTAAGGTGCCGCTCACTTTGTTCATAACTGTTAGCAAACCGTAGAGTATGGCACTGCACCAATTTAACCTTCTCTACATCAGCCTAGGTGGTCAATGGTGTCTTATGGAAACTTACAATGAAAATTAGTTTTGATTAGATTAATGTCAGATAACCTGTTCAAAATGTTACTGCCCTCAAATGATTACCGTGACCCTGGAGCTAATGATGGATCACAGTTAGCTAGCTAATATAAGCTAATTAGTGCTTATCTGTCACCTCCCAAATGGGAACATTATTAAACCATCCAGATTAAAAATAGTATAGACATATCTATCCATGTTCCTGCATGAGATCGCAGATACAAGCAGTGGAAAGGAGCTTCCTCCACAGTGTGTCTGGACTCAGTCTTAGGGATGGGGTGAGGAGCTCGGTCATTTGGAAGGGCCTCAGAGTAGAGCCGCTACTCCTCCAAATCGAAAGTAGCCAGTTGAGGTGGTTCGGGCATCTGCCCAAGATGCCTCCTGGTTGCCTCCTAGGTGAGGTGTTCTGGGCATGTCCCAACGGGAGAAAGCCCTTGGACTGACCCAGGACATGCTGGAAAGATTACATCTCTCAGCTGACTCGGGAACACCTTGGTGTCCGCTCGAAGAGCTGGAGGGGGTGGCCAGGGAGAGGGAGGTCTGGGTGTCTCTGCTTAGACCACTGCCCTCAAAACCCAGACCCAGATAGAAAAGATCCAGAAAATGGATGGATGTATGGATGTATGGATGGATGGATGGAAGGATGGATCTGTCTCTTTAGTACGCTTTCACTTGGCAGCAGTATAACCCTGGTAATACACTGGGTGCTGTTCCTTAGCACTGCTTAGCACAGCTGCAGGACCTGATCGCACCCACTGTCTGAACATGCCAACAGCTCATGGCCCAGCTCCACATTGCAGCTAGCAGTTTTGTTTAAGTTGTTTATAACCGTTTATAGCAAACAGTAACCTTGTATGGATTTTGCACCTCAAGAAATTCCAATTTAGGACTTTAATTCATAATTGATAGAGCAAGACAAATGACTAAGATTAGGCTGCAGACAACTTGCCCTGCAGGTATGCCATTTTTGACTTAGTTATGAAAATCATGATTTAATGAGCTGCTCAGTTTTGTTTTGACGGTGTCTGAACATAGCAGAAATTCTAGAGGGTACGCTGCACATGGCCAGATCGACCATGTGGTTCTGCTCAGCTTCAGGAAACACTTGCCATGGACTGTAGTATGAGAGCAGGCGGCCCCTCTTGTTTTGACGGGGACAGAGAGGGGAGAACTTCCTTCGTCTGCTCCTCGCATTCCACTTGGAGCAAAATAAACCTCTCACACCATCTCACTTCAAGTCTTCATCTTCTGTTTTCACCACTGGGATGTGCTTTCTTTGAGTTTTAGGGGGTGTCTGTTTAAATATAAAATCCTGAAGTCCTTTAACCCCTTGAGCCTGTTGCACATGCTTGTATAAGTCTTGCTGGACATGAGGGTGGATATGTCATATTCTGTATTACACACTCTTCTGCACACACCATACCTTAAAATGCTGATGTTTGTGGGTTTTTTGTGCCACCAGCAGTGTTGACAGGCAAACTCAAAACTGAACCATAGCCATAATTAGCTTTTTGCTGTTTGGTACAGATTTTATGGTTGCCTAAAGCACAGTGTGTATATCTGTCTTTCTCCATCAGCACTTTCAGACCATGCTGAAGACCAAGCTGAATGTGCTGACACTGAGAAAGGAGCCGCTGCCCACGGTGATCTTCCACGAGCCCGAGGCCATTGAGCTCTGCTCTACCACACCGCATGCAAAGAGCAGGACCCAGGCTGGATACAAGGTAGGGTCACATGAACCTAATAATCCCCAAATCCAGCCCTGAACACTAAATCTATAATAGCATTAATAGAGCCATAATCCAAATGTTTTTCCTTTTCTTCTTGGTCACAAGTTTAATTAATTTCCACTGTGGGTTTCCCAGAACAGAGAGTTTTTAAAGTTTTAAGTTACCTGTCTGAATCACATACTTAAGTAATAATATTAAATGTCTGTGTGGGCACACACATACGTGTGTCCTGGCATGGGTGTGTTTGTTTTCCTTCTCTCCCTGGCTCTGCTAAGTGTTAGAAGTAGCGTATGATCCAATGAGCTGTTTAACTCACAGCCTATATTCTCTTTTCTCTGTCCTCAAAGCAGAAAACAAACAGGGCTACAGATTAAAATAGCAGCCAGGCTCTGTTATTACACACAACACTTCTAACCCAGCAACTGTGTCTTTGTGTATTTACTTCCCTTGTGCCACAGCACTGTAAGCATAACAAATAAACTGAAATCACTGCGTAAGACAACTTCAAGTGGCTGTGTGGGGGCATTAGGATTTTGTTTTGTATGTCTAATGTTGATTTTGGTCACTAATGTGTCATTATCAAGGACGTTGGAAATGGAGGCTTTTCTATCTACACCAAACTAAAATAAACCTTTCATATCTGGCAGCTGACTTAAAAGAAAAAAATAATTCTTCTTCAAATTCTTGCCAAAAAACACTGACGTGGAACACACAGTCCCAGTTCTTGTTGATATTTGTATTTGTTGGATCCCTGTACAGAACAGCGAACATGAACGCACACTCAGACACATGCAGACACACTCGTACTAAATGCATATACGTCTGGGGAAAAAAAACATCCCAAAGGCAGCTACGGGGGCCAAACGTGCTGAGTCGTCTTTGGCACTTCCCAAAAGCTCCAGAAGTTGAAGTGAAAGTAATTAAGAGGACCTTTACGGGCAGAGCAGTTTGGTCTAGCTGGAAGAGACACATGAGACAAACAAGTTACACAGCAGAGTCTTCACTGGCTCCAAATCAAGCACAGGTGGGAAGAGCTGTCCTGTGACAAATCTTTAATCCAGTAAATTAAGATGAGAATAGTACAGTATTGTTTGTCATGGATTGTTTTTTAAGGCCCAGTGAAATGGGCTTTGCCTATTACTGTATTTCTTCAGATTTAATACCTACAGTCAATCAAAAGCTGGGTCCCTGATAGTGGCCAGAGGTGTGGTGGACACAAATATAAACAATCCCGTCCATCTGTTTCAAAAGAAAAGCCTTCGTCATTAGTGATGTATCAGTTGAAGCACTTTTAATTTGAAATATTTATTTTTTTTGTTTTCTGAGAGGATGTGTTAGGAAAGTTCAAGGTTTGTAGTAGCAAAGTTATGTATTTTTTTACCTTGGGTAGCTGGTTTGATGACCATCCCCATGTAATGCAGATGTGTACAGTATATGGCGTATGGCTACTGCCTGGCAACCACTGGTTCCTAGGAAACAGTGAGTATTAGGTGTAGAGTAGGCTGTGAAATCCATTGCTAAAGCCACAGTCATGCAGGCCTAGAGACTGGTCATTGATCCCTGGTAACATCAGAAAAATGTGTATTCTCCGACTGGTTGCCGAGTGGTTGCTAGAGGTTGTTTACTGTCGCTAGGTGAAATTGGTCACAGAGAGATATACAGTGCTGCACCAAAGACCTCCTTGTGATTGCTTTGGTCGCTAGCAGATTTCCGCGGTCACCAGTAATTTGTATGAAAGACACAGACTTTTCTGCAAACACTTGCCAACTACTCGCTAAGCGGTAGTGAAACTGTGAAGAGTGTGACGCAAATCGGTGCGACCATTGAAAGAACATTTAATGCAGGGACATATGATAAGAATTTGGATTATGTATTTTTATTTTAGTGGGTCTTTTTAGCAAATGCTAAATGCAGTGATAATTATGTCACAAGTTACTGATTCATCAGCATACTGGTGTTTCGCGTGTTCCCCACTCACTCATTGTTTATGATTACCGGTCATGCATTGTCAGTGTTTTTTATTGTGACAAACATCTTGGCAAAGCGTCCATCTGATGCACAGTTTCTCAGTGGGAATCAAGCCAGGAGCGACACACAGCAGCCTCTTGTTCCATCCTTGGAAATCACTGCCATGAGAGAAGATAAATATTGATGTATCACCTAGGTGAACGCTGCACCCAGCTGGGCTTGGTATCCCTCTTTGTTTAGTGTGAATCCCAGCATCCACTTGCTGCCTGCTCCTCTTCTGTACTCGCGGCTCTTGCCAGCTGTACTGAGAATGCCAAAACCATGTTGCCATAGATACCACTGCATCTATTCAGCTGAATACCAGCTGCACACACACACACGCAAAAATCATTTCCCTCATCTGTCTGAGACTTCCTTAGATGCAAGTCTGCCTCGCCGCCTGCATCTGTTGGCTTCTGTAACTTCCTGTCTAAGTCACTACCTGGCTGTCTACATATCTGTCTGCCCACATCCTACAGCACCTCTGCCTCCACTGCTGCTGCTCAGGGACATTATTGTCTTTTCAAGACAGAAAATTAAGGAAACGTTAGTCTGGACTTCTTGCCATCCTTCCTGCAAAATATCACAGCATTTATTATCCCAGTGGAGTGCTCTACATTCCCTGCCTTTCTTCTCTTACTTATTTCTCCTTCACTCTCTTTTTTCCCATTCTCCAGTCGTGCACCCAATTTTCAGGCAAGCACGAAGGCTGGCTGAGAGCTGCTGTTCCTCTGCCAAAGCTAGCAGCTAGCGAGCATGAAAGGCCACCTCTCATTGCCCTGCTTTCCCTGCTGCTGTCAAAGTGGTCCACTTCACATCCATTGACAAAATGTGTTCAATGTGCTTTGCAGCCATGCCAGCTTCATAACCATACTCGACGGCAATTGTGCAATTACTCTGGAGTCTGCTTAAAAAAATATATATAATTTTGTCATGTTTGAACTTAATTTGTTCCCTTCTCCTAAGAGTAGAAAGTAGCTTTTGAAGCGTTGTCTGACCGGGATCCTGAGTAGTCAAATTAGCTTTTATAAATGTGCGCTTTTGCTTGTGAATGAATGTCTACGATGCATGAGCACACAAGTGTCCAATTCAGGTCCACCTTATGTTTGCAACAGCCCAGCAGTGAAACACACAGAGTGTAGTCTGTACAAGTGTTAACATGAATGTCAAGTGAAGGCTAATTACCCATCATTCACTGCTTTAAATTATATTTGTTTTGAAGCGCAGGGAGAAGAGCAGAGCAGGGAAAAAAATGAATCGGAGAACCACTGGAAAATATAAGGCTATAGCAAGGAACAAATTCACTTAGCTTATGTTAGCCTATTTCTGTCCAAAGGCAACAAAATCCTGCTAAGACTATTTCTAAGGCTTGCTACTTGCTGTGTTATATTTCATTTGTTGGGGGAAAAGTGCAAAAATTAGATGTGTGAAGGGATAATGTTAGATAGGGCTCCTCAAGTTGGTTTGGATTTGTTTCTGTAATACCAAATCTTTTACAAGTTAGGACGTTTCTGTAATACAGCACTGTGCAGTCAGGCTCACTGTAACAGTGTTATGTCTTTTTGGGACACCAGACCACACCCATTATAACTGTGTTACATTTTTAAATCACTACATTATCAGTAGCACATGTGCTTTTCCTACTGTTACAGGCCAAAAGGTCTATTATGAGCTAAAATTGTTGGTGTTGCTATTTCTGCTGGTCATAATTTCAATCCTTTAAACCAGTGATACTGTGTGATTCTCCCTCTGTCACTGACATCATTCACATTAGCCGCCCGTGCGGGGCAGGCCGACCCTGCCGTGCCTTTATCTAATCTGTTAGGCAGAGAGCCTTTTTGTCTCTCTGTACTTGGTATTCTGATGTCAGATCGTGTGCCGGGCGTACCGTCACGTCTCCTCCCAGAACAGAACATACACTGCTGACATTTATATCATTTTTACCGCACGGCTGAGATGACCTGTGCTTCCAGCTCCCATCACTGTGGAATGTACAAGCACATTTGTATCAACATTATTGGCATTTGTGTGTATTTGTGTGCTCATAGCTTAAAATGGCACAGAATTGCTGACTTGCTAGCTTAGCTTCCTTTGTCATATGTGATGACGTGCAGACATTCCTGGGTTGTTTCTTCCTCATTTTAAAAATTTAGCAATTAGTTTTTAGATCTCACAGTCAGTACGCCAGATGTTGATGAGACGATCATTCATGTTTCTGTTTAAAAATGCCTTTTACTCTGACCACAGTTGTCAGATAGATGCTCAACATAAAACAAGTTCACACATTTAAAAGTTTACAGTGTGTTTCTAGGACATAGACCTGTAGTCAAAATTTTACAGGTCTGGAGTTTGTATTGCAAGCATACGGAAAGCTAAAGTACTTGTTTAGTACTACTCTGTCTGTAGTTGGGTACAGTCACCATATTTTGAGAAGACAATATCTTATTTAGGGCTAAACAGAAAATTTGGAAACGTGAAACAACAGCTGATTAAATATATTTGCTAGTTATTTCTATGTAAGTGTTAATTAGAAAGGGAATTAAAAAGTGTTCCTTTTAAATGGAAACTGGAGCACAGAGGAGTTAAGAGGCAGTCTGGGTTTCTCATTCAGGTTAACTAGTGAGTCACCTCTGCTCTGCTGGCATTGCTACTCCTCAGTGGAGGAGCCAGGCTGGGCTGTAATTCAGTTTTCCTGAGATCCACTGATTGACCCAAGCTTTTTGGCTCTTTTCTGGATAGTGAGACCAAATACTGGCACGGGTCATCATTTCTTTCTTTCCTCTGTGCCACTCACTTTCGCTGTTGATAGCCATATAACAGGAGCAGGGAGGGATGCAGCTTTTTATAACTTGGATACGATACTAAACCCTTGGCTTCTGGTACCTGCAGCTACTGAGTATCGATCCAATACCAGTATTAAACTGATGAGCTGTATTCCTCACTCTGAGGAGGAGACTCTTAATCTCTATTTTTATGTCTTAGGCAACATCAGGCTTGAATTAAGCATTACTTTCCTAACTTTGTTAAATAAAATGTAACAGTTTTTTAAAAAAAATTAAGAACTTTATTTACATTATTTACCTATTTTATTTGCACTTTTATTGTGAGTCATTAAATCACTGCATACGGCTGTCATTTACACCCATGCAAGTGTCTCCTTTCCCTGCCCTCAGTCTCACTGTGTGTACACCTCCTCAAGCATAATTTATGATTCAGCACATGTGTCCGTCTGTGTACACGTTTCCGTTTGGACGGCCCGCGGAGAGGGGTTTTCACCCACCGTGGACGTGCTCCTGTGCAGTCCTCCCAACATCCCAACCGCGCGTCGCTGGAAGTGGATGACGTATGTGTCTGCGAATGCTGATTGGTTGTCAAGTGGGCCGGAATAGAGAAGGGAGCGACAGTGGAGTTCACCGGAGCAAAAAAAAACTTCAAAGATCACAAAATACAGCATGAAAAGTACAGACAGTGGCTGCAGTGGATGCTTTTCATTGTTTTTAACACTCAGTTTCACTTCAGTTGTTTGTATGTTATAACTTTGCTCTCCTCTGCGGCTGGCTGACGGACCAACAACAGCACAAGCAAGAGCAGCCCACAGACCGGTTGTAGCACATACTTTGTACACTGCCTCCATCGACAAGAGAGCTCTCTGCAGGTAGACAGGCAGTCCCTGGACTGCAAGCAGGCTGCGAACACGCTACCCCCACTCTTGACCATAAATCCTGCTTCACACACACACTCTCGTCACATGTGGAGAAAAGCTGAAAAGAAACAGGTGAAGTGAAAGTGAAGTGTCGAGTTGACGACACGTTATGGTATCATTGTTATGGTTATGTTATCATAATCCATTATCATAGCCGACGAGGCTTTGAACCATTATTCTTACAAATGCAAGTTAAAGTCTGCCCAATGCCACTAAAAATACTGTGTTTACACTGAATAACATTTGATGAACTTCCTATTAAAACTGTACTGCTGCATAGAACTCAGGTCATCATGTGCCACAGCCACAGTGCTTGTATATGTATACTGACTGAGTGGTATACGTGCATTAGAGGAGGATAAAGGGCCATTAATTGGCATCAGTGTGACTCAAGTGAGAAGTTAATGCGTACTTCAGCTTAGACACATTTTGTTACCATCTTTGGACTATGAAGAGTCTTGTGCTGCAGTAGGCTGTATGGAAGTGGTTGTGGATGTAAAAGCTCCTTTCACTTACACTAAAGGGCTCCTGTCTTGGCACTGGACCAGTCAGAGTAATTTTTTTTTTGGCTGATACACACCACACATTCGTGTCACAACACAAACAAGCAAAAACACACAGCGCTTTGAAAAGAAAAAAAAAAACCCTCATCCCTCTTTGCATGCCATGACTAGAACAGCCAGCTGTACTGTGCTGATTCAATACATTTAGAGGAATTTTAACAGCCTCTTCAGGAATGCTGCATTCCCAAGCTGTGGATTCCCAGTCTTGTTGGGGGATGCAGACACAGAGGCTTACTGAGGGAGAACGCCAGAGTAACCTCCGCCGTCAACAGTTGCACAGTTGTGCAAGTCTTAAAAATATGCAGTATGACTTTGGTGTGTGAGTCAGTAAATGTCTTTATCCCAATGACATTCCAACTGAAGTGTTGATATTTTGGGCCAGTACAGTACTGAATATTTGGAACCTTAAAAATCTTATAGCAGTGATTATGACAGCAATATGTAGCTGATATTCTTTCCCTTAAACGCAAAGCAATATATGACTTAGATATGGGTAACAAATTAAAAGAAAAACCTGAACCTTTGAAAGAAGGAATATCTTTCATAACAATGGTATTCCATCCCTCAAGTAGAGTTCAAAGATTTGGAAAGTCAATATCAAGGAATGTTGGCCAAACACCTCATTAATACTCATACTTTATGTTGGTTTGGGACATTTTCCCTGTCACAGTACTATGCAGGTGTTATATTTTCAGCAGTTTGTTTTGTTTTTGTTTTACTTACCTGAAAGTTTCCTTTGATCCACAGATAGTATCAGGTATTTTCCAAACTCTTGGCAGCCATCATCCAATCACCACTGCCAGAAACAAATCTGAAATGTTTCCAACCATTGAGGCATGAACAAAAACAATTGTATTTTCATACTGACATTTTATTTCCTGCCATTTGGAACAGATTATAAAATTTGTATGGAACAAACTACAACTACGTGGGTGGGGGTGACAAGTACGGGCTGTGTATTTTGTCTGCACCACCTGTTTGCCCTTGGACCAGTTTCTGGGAAGGTGCCTAAAATGCTGAAATGACAAACTCCAGAAGTGTTGCTGACCTGCCTTCACATCACAGTCTGTTCCCAAAGCTGATCCATCAGGACCAAACAGCTTTTCTCAATAATTGCCTCCTTGTTCGGGTCTCAGACCCTCTTCCTGTCATCTCCGCCTCTCCTTCTACTTCTTCCTCCATGTTCCCAAAGCCTCTCCGTAGGGACAGGTATCTCCTCGTCGAGTCCTCCTTCATCCTTTTCCCATACCTCCCCCTCTTTTCTTCTCGTCCCTTCAATTCCTTTTTTTTTGCTGATGGCCGAACCAGCTGTGGCTCCAGCAGCAGCAGCAGCTGCACTAGCTCTACACCTCTCATAGACACAGGCATGCCTGTGTGCTTACACACAAATAACAACTCACGCTGAGATAGACAGACACACAGACGGTGTGTGTTGCACGTGAATGGGCCAGGATGTTCCTGTCTCTTCCCACTGGCTCACTTGCTGGGCTGCGGATGTTTTTTCAGTCCCCCTCTGTGTGTCCCCTGCTTTCTTCCATCCTTCTTTGCATTTAGTCAGTTTCTGTAAATTTTTTTCCTCATCTGTTAATAATAAACTTCTCTTTTCTCTCATTGCATGTCTGTTTGTTCTTTGCCCTCCCACAATTGTGGCTTTCTAGGCATTGTTGTGCTTGCATCCACTGATTCATTCAAAATGGAAAATGTCAAAATCAGTTTGCTCCAGTTACCATTAAATTCAGAAAGCCTCGTTACTGGCTTGTACGGTGGTGCATGGTTAAACGTGTTTGCATGCATGTTCTCCAGAGTACTCTCTGTTTTTAATTAGGAGGAGATGCAGAGTCTTTAGTAGTGTTGTAAATGTAATAGGCTATCACATACAGTTTTTACAGTAACTGGTCACTTTATTAAGTACACCTTTCAAGTACTGGGTTGGAGCCCTTTTTGCCTTCACAACTGCTTTAATTCTTCATAGCACAGATTCAACAAGGTGCTGGAAACATTCCTCAGAGATTTTGGTCCATATTGACATGATAGCATCACACAATTGCTGCAGATTTGCTGGCTGCACATAAATCATGCCAATCTCCCGTTCCACCACATCCCAAAGGTGCTCTGTTAGATTGAGATCTGTTGACTTTGGAGGCCATTTGAGTACAGTGAACTCACTGTCACGTTCAACTAGTTTGAGATGATTTCAGCTTTGTGACATGGTGCGTTATCCTGCTGGAAGCAGCCATCAGAAGATGGGTATACTGTGGTCATAAAGGGATGGACATGGTCAACAACAACACTCAGGTAGGCTGTGGTGTTTAAACAATGTTCAGTTGGTACTAAGGAGCCCAAAGTGTGCCAAGGCCATTACACCACCATCATCAGCCTGAACTGCTGGCACAAGGCAGGATGGATCCATGCTTTCATGTTGTTTACACCAAATTCTGACCCTGCTATCTAAATGTCGCAGCAAAAATCGAGACTTATCAGACCAGGCAATGTTTTTCCGATCTTCTGTTGTCCAATTTTGCTGAGCTTGTGTGAATATAATTGTGTGAATTATAGATTCAACAAGGTGCTGGAAACATTCCTCAGAGATTTTGGTCCATATTGACATGATAGCATCACACAGTAGCTGCAGATTCATCAGCTGCACATTCATGATGTGAATCTCCTGTTCCACCACATCCCAAAGGTGCTCTATTGGATTGAGATCTGGTGACTGTGGAGGCCATTTGAATACAGTGAACTCATTGTCATGTTCAAGGAACCAGTTTATTGTCCTGCTGAAAGCAGCCATCAGAAGATGGGTACACTGTGGTCATAAAGGGATGGACATGGTCAGCAACAATACTCAGGTAGGCTGTGGTGTTTAAATGATGCTCAGTTGGTACTAAGGGGCTGAAAGTGTGCCAAGAAAGTATCCGCCACACCATTACACCACCAACAGCAGCCTGAATTGTTGACACTAGGCAGGATGGATCCATGCTTTCATGTTGTTTACGGCAGGTTTTGACCCTACCATCTGAATGTCGCAGCAGAAATCGAGACTCATCGGACCAGGCAATCTTCTGTTGTCCAGTTTTGGTGAGCCTGCGTGAACTGTAGCCTCAGTTTCCTGTTCTTAGCTGACAGGAGGGGCACCCAGTGTGGTCTTCTGCTTCTGTAGCCCATTTGCTTCAGAGATGCTCTTCTGCATACCTTGGTTGTAAAGAGTGGTTATTTGAGTTACCTTTGCCTTCCTATCAGCTCAAAGCAGTCTGGCCATTCTCCTCTGACCTCTGGCATCAACAAGGCAGTTTTTTGCCCAGTGAACTGCTGCTCACTGGATATTTTCTCTTTTTCAGACCATTCTCTATAAACCCCAGAGATAATTGGGGAGGAAAATCCCAGTAGATCAACAGTTTCTGAAATACTCAGACCAACCCGTCTGAAACCAACAACCATACCATGTTCAAAGTCACTTAAATCACCTTTCTTCCCCATTCTGATGCTCAGTTTGAACTTCAATAGGTCGTCTTGCCTAAATGCATTAAGTTGCTTTCATGTGATTGCCCGATTAGATATTTGTGTTAACAAGCAGGTGAACAGGTGTACCTAATAAAATGAGTGTATTTCCACACTTGTGACGGTAAGTTTAACTCTTAGACTTTGCAGTTAGAGCAATCTTTTTGGCTTAGGACCCCTTCACATCAGGCAAAATCTGCCTGTATTTTGGAGTGCAACCATGTGAGAGTATGAAAATATGCACAGATATAGGCAAAACGTGAGAAAAGGGTTTTGAATAACAGAGTCTTTTCTGACCCCACTGATTATTATGTGTCTGTCATAAAGTGTGAATGTAAGAGCACCTGCTGCTCATGTGACTAACAGTACTAGCTAGCAAGCTGATCTGTTTGCATGTTTACTGTGAGTAATCTTAACTTAGAAGCTGAGGACTTACTTTAGTTTTCTTACCATAATTGTTCAACGGTACCATTTTAGCTCTTTCTCTAATGCCCAACCCTACTAATTAGTGAGATATTTGGACCTTTCAGCAAAGCTAGCTATTCCTCTGTTTCCAGTGTTTGCATTAAGCAAAGTTACCCATTTGGTGGCAGGAGCTTCAAGCATAAAGTACCGAAATCTGAGGGGTGTCAGTCTTGTTTAACTCTGTGACCTAATGTGACGTTTTGCCTCAGTTTTTTACACTACAAGCAGACGAGCTAGCAGTGCTACCAGAAGCTAGCCAACTGAACACTCCAGCTGCCTCTGACGATCATGTGGCCTTAGTCTTGCAGGTGGCAGCAGACCTTTGAGATTCTTGCAGTGTGTAGTAAGAGAAATGGAGAGTGAGAGAATAAAAAAGGACAACGGCTAAAACCAGAGTCAGTAATAGCAGCCATATGTCTCAGCACACATGCAAATATTTAACCAGGCTCCTCCCCTCTCTGTCACAATCTCAAACATTCCCACTGCTTTTCTTTGTTTTTGTGTCTCGTGGACGAATCAGGTATGCTTTTGTCTACACCAGAATTCCAGTGGATAGTTTAAATTTCAGTTTCACATAAGCTTGTTTACTAAACCTCTCCATTCCCCTCATCCTGTCTGCTTTTTCTGTCCATGTTTACTTTATTTATCTTTGCAACATTCTTTCTTTGCAGCCCCCAAGGCCTTTGTTCCTGTAACTGATCCTCATTTCTGTCTCCATATTACTTCACATGCAATCAGTATTTCCACTCTGGTATAGAAATAATGGTGAGCCCTAGATGAAGTGCATAATAGTAGAGAGGATGTGAGGATAAGAGGAGAGATCAAGGGGTGAGGGAGTTAAATGAGGAAACAGGTGAAAGAGAGAGGACAGAGGGGAGGGAAGTGGAGGAGTGAAAGCAAAGCTCATGGAAAGTTGAAACAAGGCTGCCAGCGCTTAGCCAACTGGTGAGCAGGCTGCCAGAGTAGAGCACAGCGCATGTGTTCTGATCTGGTATTAATGGATTGATGTATCAGTTTTATCAAGAACCTGATGTAGAGATAGCTACAGCTTGAATGGTTTGCTTCATTCGCTGCACAAACACTGACAGAGTCTTGTGACATGCATCTGCCTGCGCTTTGGCTTGGAGATCCTGAAAGCTCCTCATATCTGCTCTGTCAGTGAGCCCAATCTGAATCATGTCTCTTCTCTGTCTGCAGAATTGATTGTGAGTTGAGTCAGTGTCTTCATTGTTCCAATCATAGCCCATGAGTTGCACCTAAGGAAACTGTGCTTTGGCTTTTAAATTTACAGACTAAGTTGTCTTGCCTCTTCAGCTTGCTTCCAGACACACAGATTGTGTGCAGAGCCATCTGAACACTGCTGCTTTAAGGCCGCAGTTAGAAAAAACGTGTGCTTTCAATTTTAATGTGATCATTCACATATTTTCCTGCCTTTTTCTCTTAAAATGTATTAAATGCTCATCTACACACCAAAGTAAATGTTTTTTTATGTATCAGAGAGTTGATGACTTGATGATTGAACAATATTTTTAAAAAGAGGAAGAGACTCAAGAAGGAAGCACCAAAGGAACTTCTCAGTTTTAAAATTACTCATATCCATGTGGTTTTGTACCCAAATTACTTCACCAGCCACAATCTGCAAATCCAGAAAATTAGTTTTTTATCACATAATGGATAAAGAATGGCCAGACTGCTTTGAGCTGATATAAAGTGACCAGTAACTCAAATACCCACTCATTTGGGGGCAGAAACCAGATGAGGAACTGGCCCTCTCTCGATTGGTCACTTTAAGAGTTACACGGTGGCAGCAATATGGCTGCTATTTTATACAATTTTTTGAATGCATTTTGGAAAATTTATTTTCACAAATGTATTATTAACATTTCATGTTTGCTGTGTACCATTGGATGCAAGAACAACCACCACTGGACTACTTTGACACTGAAGAATGATGGCACACTGCTTGCTTCGCATTTCTTTCATATATAACCTAATGATATAAAAGCTGAACCTGTCTGTTGCCATTAATCAGCAGCCAAACCTAATAAACTCCACACTTAGTTTCACATTTAGTTTGTCTAGGAGTTCATAGAGTAAATGCGCATTCAGCTTTCCTTATACTGATGCTAAATTCAACTAGAGACCACATTTTAATACCAGGTGTAAAAGGGCCCAGTGTTGTCTTAAAAAAAAATTGTCAGTACAGCTGAAATGGGCGATTCATGCACTGCAAACCAGAAAACCATGCACATCCAGGGTTTTACTCATGTATCTTTTTTTTTTATGTATGAACACTGCCTTATTGAGCAATATTTTTTCTATTTCTAGCTGTCCCTCATCTTTCTTCTTGAGCAATATAACAGTTTCCTCTTCAGCTGCATGTTTGCTTTGGACTTTAAAGAAATAAACTAAATGTTTGCTCAGTCTGCTGACCTTCTCACTTCACACATTCCTCACTTATCTTTCTGTGCACTTTACATGCACATACAAACATGTCTAGTACTAGTATTAGTCTCTGCTTCCCTAGAAAGTTGAGAAGTTTAACATTCAGCAGAAATGGTTCAGACCTGCCAAAATTAGATAACATTTCTGCTTTGATAATCACACGTTTTTGTCTTCTTGACCTCTGTACTATGCTAACCTTTGCCTCATTTCGTCTACCTGGACACCTCTGAAAGCATCCCGAGAATGAATTCATTCGGTTTGAATAGCAGGCTGCTGCAGCTCCAAAGTTTTGAACAAGGCAGATCAACTAAATCACTTCCTGATTTTCAAACACAACAGCAGAACAGAGCCAGTGAAGCAGATATGTGGATGTAGGAGAAAACATTAACTGTCTTTGTTTTGGCCTAGAATACAACCTGGCAAAGCAGCCAGTCTTCATTTAACTAGGAAGCAAGCAATCAGTAAAAACAACGACAGATTTAAACAAGTAACTCAATATCAAAATGGGAGACACAGTGAAAAGAACCCATAATGACTCTTTATTTCTGTTTGACGTACAAACAGCACATTGTAGATGGTTGATGTATCTTGGCGTAATCTTTGGATCTGTTGGCTGGCTGAGCGACCGCCGTTTGGCTGTGAGAGGGTGTCAGTGTGGCTGGGTATCAAAACCGCCCTGCCTCCAGGCTGCTCCTGCGGACCTGTGGTACTCAGCTGAATGGTGGATCCAGTGTGAAGGCTGTATGTCCCACCCCGTGGCCACCACTAATGAAAAGCAGGCATGAGGAGGCAGCTGCTCTTCCTGCCTGGATCTCTTACCGTGTCTTGAATTGGGAATCCACGTTGCGTCGTGCTGGAATCAGGGTATTACAAGGGCTCATACACCATCTTGGAGGGAGGCTGGTGTTTGTTTATGGTTGGATCAAATACAGATGCTACTTTTAAACAAGCTTTCCAGAGGCTTCTTTGGCCTACTTTTATGTTTTGTTTATCAGTCCACATTATACTCACAAAATATTCTATACATTTTTTTTAACATTCTAGTGTAAAAAAATAAGATGAAAAGAATGATACTGCTCCTATGTGTATATGTAAGTATGCAGCTAAAGGTGGGAAGTGGTTAAGCTAGCTAAAAAAAGCATATACTGTATTTCCCTGTTTTAATTACTAAAGTTCTGTTTGTACATGAATTAAACAAAATAAAACGGTGTATTAACATTTAGAGCCTGACTGATTTATCGGCAGGCTGGTATTATCCACCAGTATTAGCTATTTGCTGATCTGTCAGTATCGGCATTTATAACAGCTGATAAATTAAAATTAAAAAGTAAAGAAGAAATGGAAGGAACACCCTTCAACCAAATGTGAGTGTTGATGTTGCATAGTTTGTCCACCAGAGGGCACTCAATTTCCCTGTTGGCAACACGTGTTTGGAACGCCACAAACACAACAACCAGCTGATCCGAGCAGAGTGTAAACGAGTAAATAAATAACTACACGTACCATATCCTTCGTGTGTCTGAAAGGAAAAAAAATATTGGCCAATGTGTCAGAACATCAGATTTTTAAATCACCAAATATCAGTATTGGTTATAAAAATCCTATACCCGTCGGGCTCTTTTAATAATACATGAGCTTCATAGATGTGCCTCCCATGCCACCTCTTGGGCACAGATCCAGCTTTTACATTTTTGCAGCTTCATGGTAAATACTTATACTTGCCCTGCAAAAGAGTGAATACCTGTCTCACCAAGAGGCTCAGGGCCTGACTGGCTAGTCTCTATGGTTACTCTGAAAGGTCCCATTCAGTCAAAAATGTAGCAGTGAACCAGTGCAGGTAGACTTGACGGGTGCAGACTAAACAAAAAGAAAGCAGTTAAATTATGTGATGAATAAATCAGGGCCTGGGGCTCTGCTTTGTGTCATTTTTGATGCTCTGTGTCAGTCTGGCATTGATATCTGTTGGACAACTTTGTTGTTATCAGAATAATAAAATGTGAGGACTGAAAATATGGATGCAGATAATAGCTGACTGGAAATTTCTCTGGGAATAGTGTTATCAAGATCACAGTCTTTCTTGACATTTTAGCCATGCGTGCAAGCCAGAAATGTTCACATTCAGCACACATTGATTGATACACTGCTTTCCTTTAAAATTCACTTTTATTGTTGCTCTCATGCTGTCTGGAGCCATGTGTCAAATATGTGCTGCATGTAAGCCAGCTTTAGTGAACTCTTTTAAGAGTTCAGAGTATTCTCCTGCCCCCGAATAAACAGGCAGAAGGGAAAACTCTTTGAGTGTTTGACTCCTTGCAGGCATCTCCTCTGTGTATTTTTTTATAAAGCCATAAAGAACAGAGCATGTAGAAAAGTGTACAAGTCAGCCATTATTTCTGGGCTGCTCTTGAACTGGACACGCTCCCAAAGAAAACTCCAACTTTGTTCACTTCTTAACTCTCTCCCACCTTATCCCTCTCCATCTCCTCAGTCCGTCGCTCTCCTGGTATGCAGTGTCATTACTATGGTATTCTTTGGTAGTTGTTGCAACCACAGTTAAACATAGTGTTTTTTCTCTTTGGTAAAAAGCATACACAGCAAGTACCATGTCAGATTCAATACAATTACCATAGATCACCATGATCAGGTACTAAATAGCATCATTCTCTGCACAGAAAGACATGAAGCACCCCAGCTTTTGAAGTAAATTGAACTTTAAAACGTACATCGAATAAAGGAACATTTTCTTTTGCTGTGAAAGGTTATTTTTTTTAATTAGCTCCATATTGATTAGCTCCCATTGCCTTTCAAGCAGTAATGATAATACTAAAATTGCCTCAGTTGAATTACAAATCAAAATTGAGCTTTTCACATTTGCTACTTGAAGAAGATAAAGGCCTACTTTGTTATGACCATCCTTCATCCTGATAACAGTTTGCACACTCAGGCTATGCAGATGCTGACATGAGTTGAATTTGGTGGATGCTCTTTCATAGATACTGAAATATGGTGTAACTATCACCTGAACGACCATCGACCTATGCCCATTTATTTGTGATGTTCCTCAAGGATCCAACATTGGCCCACTGTTGTTTAGTTTACACTTTCCCTTAGGGAGATGATACAAAACCATGACATCTCCTTTCATTGCTGTTTAACTTAAGTTGAAAGCACAGCGGTTCATTTGTATCTATGCTTGTCCTGTTAGACCTCAATGCAGCATTTGATACCATTGACCACAATATTTTACTGCAGAGATTAGAACATACCTTGGGTATCAAAAGGAATTGCGCTGCAGTGGTTTAAATCATATTTATCGAATAGACTCGAATTTGTTCATGTAAATGGGGAGGTTTTTTTACACTCTAAAGTTAATTATGGAGTTCCCCAGGGTTCTGTGATGGGACCAATTCTTTTTACACTATGTATGCTTCCCTTAGGCAGTATTATTACAAAGCATAGCATACATTTTCATTGCTATGCAGATGATACCCAGCTGTATTTATCCATGAAGCCAGATGACAAACACCAATTGCCTAAACTACAGGCATGTCTTAAAGATATAAAATCCTGGATGACCTCTAATTTCCTACTTCTAAATTCAGATAAAACTGAGGTGATTGTACTTGGCCCTAAAAATCTTAGAAATATGACCTCTAACCAGATACTTACTCTGGATGGCATTACTTTTGCCTCTAGGGACACTGTGAGGAATCTTGGAGTCATTTCTGACCAGGATATGTCTTTCAATGTGTATATTAAACAAATATGTAGGACTGCTTTCTTGCATCTGCGCAATATCTCTAAAATTAGAGGCATCCTGTCTCAGAGTGATGCTGAAAAACTAGTTCATGCATTTATTACTTCTAGGCTGGACTATTGTAATTCATTA
>VUQI01063811.1:18394-41052 GCA_015106735.1 Paratilapia polleni | reverse complement strand
GTTTAAGACCCCCCCCCCCCCCCCCCTTTTCTGCTGTTCTATCACATACAGTAAGGGTGGGTGGGGTTTAAAAGCCTTTTTTAACTTCAGATGGTGCTGCACAAAATCTGCTAAAAATCCTTAAGCAACACTAAGTTGGTGTCAGTTGGCGCTGAGGATTACAAGGCTGAACGTGGAAAAAGCAAAACAAAAAAAAATCATGAGGTGTGGTGCTGGAAAGAAGTGAGCTTATCAGATCTATTTGTAGCTACAAAGTTGATCATACTAGCATAACCTACCTAAACCTCTCAAGTGTCCTTCCTGTTCCATTGTTCCACATTCCTCCACAAATTGCACTGTGGGGAATGTAGGCACCAGGTTTTAATTAATTAAAAAATGCTTGGAGTTAAAAAAAAACAAACAAACAAAAAAAGACGATGTCTGGTGCAATGCTGAATCACTGGAGTCCTCTCAGGAAGGCCAGATCCTTGTCGGATTATAACTTGAAATCACTTTTCTGTGGGTTAATGTCATGCAGGTCCTGCATTGGTGTCTGAGGGATTGTGGGAATTCAACCACAGCAACAACAAAGGATGCATGAAAGGCACAGTGCCGTAAACTAACCTGAAATTATATTCTAAATAATAATTCAGGTTTTATTACTACTAAATGGTTGTTCTGTGTGATTCTTCTTATTTCTGTAGGTCGAGTCAGCAATACAGACGATCCATCAGGGCAGACGGGAGCTGTTAGAAGAAGCCTGCCGCTCCTACACCCGCAAACGCAGAGTCCTCATCCCCGAGGACCTGAAGCACGTCATCGTGGACGACCAGCACGGCTTGCTGTACTGCTATGTGCCCAAAGTGGCCTGCACCAACTGGAAGCGGGTGCTCATGGTTCTGACAGGCGCCGCTGGGTCCAACAGAGACCCTCTGGCGATCCCTGCAAATGAGGCCCACATCCCAGGAAACCTCCGCACCCTTTCGGAGTACTCCACCTCCCAGATTAACCAGCGGCTGCGCTCATACCTGAAGTTCGTCTTCGTACGCGAGCCCTTTGAGCGGCTGGTGTCTGCGTACCGCAACAAATTCACACGGAGCTACAACACAGCCTTTCATAAACGATACGGCACAAAGATAGTGCGGCGACACAGGCCTGACCCACAGCCGGAAGCTCTGGAGAGAGGAAATGACGTCTCCTTTGAGGAGTTTGTCTATTACCTCGTGGATCCGGCCACTCAGCGAGAGGAGCCCTTCAATGAGCACTGGGAGCGGGTGCACTCGCTGTGCCACCCCTGCCTCATCCACTACGACGTGGTGGGGAAATACGAGACGCTGGAGCAGGACTCCCGCTACGTGCTGCAGCTGGCCGGGGTGGAGGACCAGGTCAGCTTCCCCACCTCGTCCAAGAGCACCAGGACTACAGGAGACATGGCTGCCCAGTTCTTCCACAACATCAGCCCTTTCTATCAGAAGAAGCTGTACAATCTCTATCGCATGGACTTCTTGCTCTTCAACTACTCTGTACCAGCCTACCTCAAGTTTAGATGAGGCTGGATTTTAATCACCATAGAAACTAAATCACAGAGCCTGGACACCTGTAGAAGAGCCCTCTCCATCTATGCCTAATTACAAACACTGCACGTACTGTTTTAACAGAAAGAAGAGCAGTCCTTATTAGAGCTCCAAAGAAAATGAATTATTTTTTAGAGACAGAACATCGGGATGGAGAACTCTTGAAGGGATCACAAGATTAAAGTTGTTGCCTAAAAAAAAAGGCAAATCCTATTGTACTGTAGACATTGATCAAATGGATGTTGCTCACTGCCTTTGAATGTGTGAAACAGGGTTGGGCAATATGTTGAAATTTTCCAACCGGGCCACCATCAACTGGTCCCTGCTGATATATTTGGATGCAATCATGAAAAAACAATTTGAGAAAACGGAATAATCGACTATTTGGGATTATTTTGGTTTTAACCCTCTGAGGTCTAACTCCTCATAGGTGCTAACCCTGGAGAAGGGCAAAACTAACTTTACTGGAAAAAATAGAAGTAGTTTTTGATGTCTGTCAGTCAGAATGATTATTTTCTTTGTTTTCTGATTGCCAGTTCTTGGGAGAACAATTTCATAAAAACAAAACTTATATACTCTAGGGTTAGAGTTAGGGCTGAGGGTCGTTACCGTTGACGATTTAGACCTCAGAGGGTTAAACTGGACGAAACTGTCAAATCAAAGGATCTAAATCAAGCAGTGGGATGAAAGGTGTCCAAGTTGTACAAACAGCAGGGTAACCTGCTTGCTAACTGATCAGAGTGCCCAACTGCACGTGCAGTTTTTGGTCCATTTCTTTAATGTGATTTAATAATAAACATGTTTCTGTTGGGTAGAAATTGATCGAACAGCAGCCACTAAAAATGGCAAAAATGTTTAGTTGCTGCTGCTGTTTTGCGAAAGACAGAAATGAATGCACCAAGAATGTGCATAAACTGCCATTTCCTATATGTGTACAATATGAATTGAGCTTCACAGTTTAGACTAATCGCTCCATAAAATGATTTCTGCATATAACTATGCAGAATCTGTAGGCAAGATTTTTGGTACCTGAATCTTTCTGGTTTTCCTGTGAGCACCATGTGATTGCACGCAGGATGTGAAGAGTGAAAATGCATTTGCCAAAGTGCAAACTGAAAACCATTGGCTTTTGTCTGACAATAATTTTAATCTACATTTGAAAACAAAAGCTGGCCAAGACTTCCTCTTCTATCTGCTGGCTACAGTCAAAGCCGCAGAGAAATCATCGGATAGTAGAAGGTTCCCAGGCTGACAGAATCCTGGTCCATGAAATTAGCATAATAAAAATCACAAAGCCCCCTTCTTAAAAAACATAAGTGCAAAAAACAAATGACTGTGGACTATATAACCGTATGTATTTGTGCAATTGCCCAAGCCTAGTATGGAATGCCATTTAACTTTTGACTTAATTTTATTCTGGTTGTGGTCTGCTGTTTTTTAAAAGTATTTTTGCACGACAAATGTTATCTTTGCAAGGCGCAGTAGCATAGTGATTAAAGTATTAAAATCATGTTTAGACAGTGAATGTCTCCCAACATGCGTGCCTTTGCTCGTGGGCCTATTTTCTTTTTTTGGTTTTTGTCGCCAGACGACAATGCCAACTTTTGTAACTGTGATTCTTGTTTAATTTTTCATACTGTAGGAGGAGATTTTTGTGTAAACTATGATATTGTCTTTATTTATTGTGCTATTTTTGACTCCACAAAGTCAGATCAACCAAAATAGGTAGAAAGTTTCTCTCACAATTTTCAAATAAAATGCATCTCAGAAAGAACTTGTTAATTCCTTATTGATATTGACAAGAGTTCTTGGCACAATCCTGCGCAGAATACAGCAGTCACATTTTGCATGTCAGTCTTTTATTGAAATGATAAACCATGACTGGAAAGATGTGATCTAGAAGTGTTTACAAATGCAACAGCACTACAAAGTCCAGTCAAGCTTGATGTCAGTGGAAATAGGAGTAATTACAATTTTTGAGTGCTATTTCCAGACCATTCAAGGCAAGCATCTTACTAAAAGTGCATATCAAACAATTGGAAAGGCCCCATACAGAGAAATGCATACTAAATAATTTGTTCACAAAAATAGCACAAAATTTTAAATTTGGCAAGAACTGAAGGCTCATCACGGTTTAAAAGGCACAAATCTACAGAAAATAAGCACAATTAAAATCTTAACATTCATCCAGACTGTGCAGCGCCTAATATACATTTACACTCATTTATATATGTTATTATTGCCTGAATACAATCATTTGCCATGTAACATTTAGGAGCTGACAACAGGTGTACAGATGTGCCAACACTTATTACAGTGGTTCTATAGTACTCCCACGTGCTGCATCCACTTTAAATGGACGTTGGTTTCTACAGAGCCAAGCTGGGTGCTGCTGATATTGAGGCCAGTGAAACTCCAGAGAACAGAGTACAAATATTGACCACAGTGAGCTGGTGAATATGGGGACTAAAGTGCAAAACAAGTCTATGCTGTCTTGTTTATTTTTTCTGCTTTCCGCAACCTGTTTCCCAACTTTTCTTTTTACAAGCCGCTTATCTACAGTTTAATATTTGTGCCTCAATCCTGAGCGTGAAGAGACATCATCAGCACAAACAAAAAGAGTTATACAGTAGTATGCAAAACTCTTGAGCCACCCCTTATTTCTCTGAGGGATGCCTCATTTTCAATTGATTCACCAACACCACTGACTGAAATGCAGCCCCAAACCATGACAGAGCCTCCAGCGTGTTTTACACATGGCACTCACTGTTGTACCTCTCTCCTGACCTCCTCAGTGTGTAATTTGGCATACCTCAGCCTTTTCTCCCTGGTTCCCTTCCTTAAGAATGGCTCCTTGACAGCCACCCTCCCACTGAGACCATTTCTGATGAGGCTTCAATGAACAGTAGATGGATCAACTGAAGGGCCAGATCCATCTCTCAGGTCCTGTGTCAGGTCTCTGCTGGATTTCTTTCCTATTTCTTAAGGACATGACTTTCAGATATTGTACATCTGCTGTAGATAGTTTTTTAGGCCTCACACTTCTTTTTTTTGTCCCCCACTTGTTCAGTTTCCTCAAATGTTTTAAGGACACACTGCACACCATGCTGAGATATGCCAAATTTTGGCTAAAAGCACTTTGGGAATCACTTTGTTGGTGCAAAAATACTATTTTATGCATGTCAAACTGTGTTATCGTTTTCATAGATTCAACTAAAGAAATGGCAAATTATGTGTTTTTGCAACAAGCTGCTAGTAACAAAGTGCCTAAAGATACAGCTTAATTGGTTCTTTGCAAAGTTGTTTATGTGTCAACACAACACTGGTTCATCCCTTGAGTTAGGTTCCTTTTTTTATGTAGGTCAGTGTTAAGTGGCTTAACAAACAAAACATTCCTCTGAAAATGGTCAGGCACAAGGTCTGGACTGAAAATGAGTGAAAAAGCAGCCAATGTCCAAAGAAAAACTTTGAAAGACCTTCAAAAAGCCTGGAGAACTATTGCTCAAGAGCACTTTAAAAAACTGCAACAAAGTCTGGCTCCTTGGAAGGAAAATATAAAGAAATTAGGGGTGGCTCAAGACTTTTGCACAGCACTGTAATGTTGTGAATAAATTACCACACAATGAATAATTTCATTTCTGCAAAACAAAATCTGTTCTGAGCTTCGTGTTGCTGCTGCTACCCATACAAATGCACGATAATCACTCACTAAGCACTAATTACTAAGAGTCACACAAACTTGCTTAGCTACTAAAATAAAAAAGGGGAAAAGAAAATCAGGAACCACGGGATATTCGTAAGCATTTTGTATGAAGCGCTAAAACATATTTGGACCTTATCATGAATATGACAGCTTATTAAGTATGTAAGTTGGTCTTATTGACATTATTTGGTACTTTAACTTTGCATTTTCATTACAATAATACCGTTTTTGTTGCACTTATGAAATTATAGAACTAAAATAATGAAAATTCTTTACTTTTTATTACCAACAAAATGGAACAATCGTGGAGGGAAAAAAAAAATCTATTAGTGTGTTTACTTTGATTGAGTGTGGCTATAAAGGTCTGCAGGCCCCTGTGAATCCTATCTGCGTTTGCGCAAATGAACCAAATTAAAAGCAGTTGACGCTGCAGCTGAAAGCAAAAAGATCTGTGCACGCTCCCGGTGTGATTTTGAAGCTGTGTGAAAACTGCATCAGAGATGTGACGGAGTGGCATGCACCTGGTGTATTCACAGGGTTACTTTACTGTTACCTGCTGTTTCTTTGTCACCTCAGCTGATCAAGTAGTTTCTCAGTAATCCCTCATTAATTAAGCATTCATTTACCTGTAACCTACTGTTTCTGTGTCGCCTCAAGCAAGGTGAAGCACTGTATTTCATTTGAGAGGACACAAAAGAGTAATCAGCAATAAATGCATAGTTTGTGTTTTATGTCGCTCAGAGTTTAGGTAAGAGTTAATAAGGCAAAATGCCTGAACAAAGTGGGAAATTAGGTTCATTTACAGGCCAATCATTAGCCATCGATTCACTAATATAACATTTCCAAGCTGATTAGATAATGATCATTTACCAAAGTAAAGTCTGGGATCAGGAGTTATCAGGGAAGTGCTCAGCTCATTAACTGTCAGGTTGTTCCTGATTCGTTCCTCAGTGGTCCTTTAGCAAATACTCCAAGTCCTTGGATGTCTGCTCAGTCTGCTGTTTTTTTTTTTTTTTTTTGACTGTAATAAACATTTATATTTTAATAAGCTGGCATCATGTTCTTTCTTGCATAATATTATCTATAGCCATTCTCTGCAAACAAAGTCCTCTCAACTGTCTTTATTTGAGTGCTATTTTATTGATGTTATGGATCTGGTTGTAATAAACTTGTAACTAAATTTAAGCACTAATACTAGCACTAATATCCCAGTCACACTTAAACTAGTAACCAACAATCCTACTAACAAGTGGACTAGAAACAAAACAGCAAACCAGACTTTACCTACTTCAGCTTTTTACAGGCTGTAATTTACACAAATGTGACTGTGTGGCTGTTGTGTTCATTCTCCCCAATGTGCTAATGTACCAACTGTTTTTATAGACCTCCCAGCCTCTGTCTGATCTCACCAGAAACTTTATAAAGCCAATTCACTGCCAGCTGGGCAAAGACTGCCCATCAATTGTTTTTTTTTAATGTAATCGAGAGGCTTGACAGACTGTCTGAACACAAATATCCCTTTAACACTGATGTGGTTCCATTGCAATTGTCCAGCCTAGATCTAGAAAAAAAAAAAAAAAGACTGCTGCTGGTGCCAAAAGGCTGGCATCACAAAATTGCTGAGCTCAAAGTTGAAACCACTGCATCAGCGGTTATAGGCGGGGCTACCACAAGAAATTTATCACTCATTGGTAGATGCAGGCTAAAGATTGTGTCAGCCATCATTTTTATGCAGTGGAAATTACCCAAACTGTTGCTACTAATGGTATGCAAAAGTTATTCACAAACCTGTCAAAAGGTTAGTGGAAAAGAGGTAACACTGATGCTGTGTCATGCTGAGCAGGGCAAACCTAAACACAAATGTTGAGCAGATCTTTAAGTTTAGAGAATGCTGAGGACGGAATCAGAGAGCAAATGAGTAAAACTGTGCCCATGTACGGACAACAGCAGACATGCAAATACAGTTAATGTGCACCGAATAGATTTTTGTTCACTCAAATTCATTTTTTCTTTTGATGATAGTAAGTGCAGCATCACCTGCTCAGTCTCGAGGCACAAATAACACCTTCTGTCCTCTTTAAGCCTTACCTTCCTTCTTTATTCCATCACCTTTTTCAGTTTGTCTTGGCCATTTGCATACAGGAAACAGTACATTCAGGATGCTCAGGACCATGTTTCTGTGTCAAACTCCTGTCCCAGTAGAACTGACCATCAGAATCAGTCTGAAGCTCAGAGCCAAAAAGCCGGTCCCCAGCAGGTCACCCAGAGCTGTAAGGTAGGGGATGGAGAAGTTGTCTGGATCCAGGCCCCTTCGCCACAGCCAGCGCACCATCAGGTTGGCCACATAGAGCAAAATCACCACCTGGATAATCACAGCAGTTAGACATGTTTCAAAAGACTCAGTGTTTAACAAATTCTTCTATAAGTACACACTTGTTTTCAGGATTAAAACTCCCATCAGGTTCTCTGACCTGAAGCAGAGCTGCAAACAGGTAGCACATGATGAATGTGGGGGTCATGGCAGTGTGGCCTCCCTGCAGGAGGTGGATGATGTACAGGAAGAGAAGGTGACCCGGCACTACAAGGGTGACCAGGACTCTGGCTGATTTGGAGTTCACATCTGGATAAACATGGAAAGAGAAGCAGCAACGACATCTTGTCAGATTTCAGCAAAAGCCATTTGTCATTTGGTGTGTACAGCTGTAAACACCAAAATCATTAGCTAAAACTGGTTCAAAGGCTCAGCAGAGTAGCCACAACCTGTTCAAAAAGTCACTAAGTCACCTCACCTTAACATATACTGTATATCCATAATCTGATATTGTTTTTTTTAAAGATGCTTTAATGTCAACATCCACTAAAATGTATCTTCAATTTCTACAACGTTTTATGGAATTCACTCTTTTACACCCTGCCTTATGAAAAAAAAAGTATCTTAAATAGTAAAATGGTTTAAAACGACATCAAAGTGGGAGGGATTCCCTAGAAAGGCATTGGTGATTGGTCAGTAGGTGCATATTCACAGCTTCTTCACACTTCTCTCTGGCTGATAATTAGTCAACTGACTTTAGAGCGTTACTAGGAGCAGCTAAGATGCTGAAACAGAACCAGAAAACATGGTTGAAACCCTGACATCATCTCCCTGGTCAAAACTGGTTACAGCATGAAGGCAAAACCTTAACCGGATGTTGATGTTGTTTCCACATATAGACGTCTAGTCAGACTGTCTCTTGCAAATTGAGAAATATCAATCAAATTATTGCATGGAAGCAATTAAATGCATCCGTCTTTGTTGTTTTTGTTAACATTTGACTGACAACTTATTTACTTACTAAATGTTAGTGTAAATGTTGCTAATAACACGGGGCCCCTTTTTTTTTTTTTTAACATAAACAACACTTTTAAGCTAATTACATTTATGCACATTTAAACTCTCTTATTCGTTACATGGTGAGCTTAACATGTTGGATCATTACAACCATCGCCTGCCACTGGTGTCATCATAAGCCCTGTAGTTCAGGTTAAGAATGTGAATTCAGTTAGCTCAGTAGGATAAGAAATGGGCCCCAGAGCACATGGTTGTCAGTTTGAGTCACCTGCCCACAGTCAACCATGACTACATATCAACAAAAGACTGCCAGGCAATGGTTATTCAACATCAAATCTTTTGCTGGAAACCCTCAAACTGCCAGACCTCCTGCAGAGGACCTGAGCTTATATAGGCATATATATACTGTATATGTTTTTGCTTTATTTGTGACTATTTGTTAATAAAGGGTGATAAAGGGGCCTTAAAGGTCACCACATATACACAGAAAGCTGCTATACTGGCAACACTGCAAGCTCCCCCGCTGAAAGTACAAATTGGACTCATCAACATGAAACACCAGTGAAAGAAACTTTAAAGCTGCAGTAGGCAGCAAATAGAAAAAGCAGGAAAAAATCCACTACAACAGCAGCTGCAGAATTTGACAATAAACAGCTCTCTTTTCTAAGGCTCACCAGTCAAGCACTGGCATTTGTAAGTTTTTATGTCCAGATGACCATTGAAATTTAAGTTATGGATCTCTCTCCTTTCATTTAGACAGCGGCTTCAAATAACTGCCCAAGTAACTGCCCCGAGGCGTTATCAGGATGGCTTCAGTAAAGTATTCAAACCCTACTTTCCCAAGTGAAAGACCTCCATTTGCACCATCATTGTACTTCCTGAGGCCCGTGAGTTTCCAACATCTCCCATCACAGGCTAGATTTTGCAAAGCCTTAAAACAGAGCCCAGAGGACGTGCTGGAGTCTAGTTCCATCTCAGACCCTAAATATTAAATATGCTAAATGATTGTTCTGTATTTTTTGGCCAGTAACAACATTTAGAAGTGCATGTACTTCATGTTTAAACAGTGTATTTTTTCAGTAACCTGAAGAGAAGAAAGTAGCACAGGGTCCAAGACACTTTTCACTCATTTTGAATGGAAGAGCTCCAGGAACACTCCAGTAGTGCAGGTAGGTAGACATCCTGCTCGCCTGGATGGCCACCAGATTTCCCCCTACACCTGTGTGGATATGAACAAATACTGAGTGCACCTCATCATGTTTGGCATTTTAATAAAAGCAGGAATGACAGGATACAAAATACAAGTGCATTCAAAGATTCCACTGAAAACAGACATGAAAGGGTGGTGTTGCCGGTGACAGAAAAATGCTGTTCATTCAAAAGGACTTTGCAACCACTGCACTGTATTTCATTTATGTGTTAATATGGCTGTATTTGTTTGGTCTTTGCCAACATGCATATATCATAGGGTGCATTACAATCATCACTTGTTAAGCCATTGTTCTCTTTTCATCTGAGAGTTACATGAGAGGCTGTGCAGTCTCTGCAGTGTAAACAAACTTGGAAAAATAATTCACCATCCAACAAGCAATTCTGCTTCAAATCTATTCAGCAGTTACTCCTACAGCAGTGTCCCCTGGGGGCTTTTTTCTCTAAATGTCTGGAAAAGGCATACTCGTTGTTGTGCCATATTAGTCGTAATGCTGCTCACCCTTCAGGCTGATTTCATTAGGAGCAGAACAAAACTTCCTGGATTTGCTGAGCTTTGGAACACATGGATCATTTGAACAAAAAAAAGGAGGGGTGTTTCTGGTCAACAAGGCAGGAGAGGAGAGCTCTGAATTGGAATGCAAATCCACTTCCTGTACTGGGATGGCAATACATGCAGGAGTGTTTGGTAGCACTGAGGTTGGCAGAGATGCTGAGGGAATGAGAGCCAGTGAATGCATAGTTTGCATTCTGATCAGGCCTGTGGTTCATGTGAAGACCATTGTCATTCCTCTCTACTTAGTATGCCGCTTTGTGGTCAGCAGGCTTCAGTCGGTGAAGATCTGGCCCTCTATGCCTTTGACAGGAAGGAGACTCCTCAAATCCAGCAGCACATTAATGCCTTATGATTGAGTAAGGCCTCAGATTTGAAGCCCTTTAAAAGCTAAGATCAGCTTGCTTAAGGCGCAACTGTCAGGGTGTGGACACAGCAGGACTTATAAATAATGGGATTAACTGCTGGGCTCCTGCAGGCTCCAACAATTTCCACATGACATCAGTTGGCATGAGGTTTTTTATTGATTGCAATTAAGCTAACTATGAAGCTCAAATGTCATTCTTCAAAGTCGAGGGCAGATGAAACACCATAACCCTAAATGGCTGCTCTGCATACTCCTTCAGGAAAACATGTCAGCGTTTTTTGTTTTTTTTTAAAGCTTAGAGCATGTGGAAGATATGTCACTAATTATTTCAGCACGATCAAAAGACTATCCAGAAGAATATCTATTTGAAACTGAAGTAATTAAAGTCATCATCCTTACTTCAGTTTTTTTGAGGCTTATAAAAATTGAGGGTCCTGTATGAGGAAGTGTCAGATGAGTCCTTTATGAAGGTTCAAGCTTAAGTTTCAGTCCCTGAAGAAGACCTGTACTACAGAAAGCCAAAGGAATTGTAAATTATTGCCTGCAAAGAGTTGTTGAGACCCAGCTATAAAGCTCAGTCAAAATGGATGCATTTGGAGAGCCTTTTCAAGTATTGCATAGAAAAGTTGGTCTACCCCTTTGTTCCAGAGTGACATGACTGAAATTCTTTATATACACTGACTGTCCATGATTACTTTGATTTGTCCTCCAACATCACCAGCAGCTTGGCAGCTTGGCATGTGGCTTTGAGTGAAATGTCTCTACAACCGTTAGATGGAGTGTCATGAAATTCGCACAGACATTAATGCTCCCCTAAGGAGATTTTAAACATGGTAGCTGAACGTGCTGATGTTGGTGATGAGCTGGTGCAGACAACTTTATTAGTGTAGTTGTTTTATTGGATGGCTGAGTCAGTAATACTGTCTACACTACCAGTTTTGCATACTCAAGCAACATGTATAACACACAATAACGTTAATGCTGCTGTTTCTGGATATAAGGGCATTTAGAAGTGTTGTGAAAATGTAGAACTGCCCCTGTATGTGTATGAGGTGATGATAGACTGCATGTTCTCCCTGCGCCTGCATGTGTTGATGATGCATATGCATTCCCCACCTACTTACCCTGTCCTTAAACATTTCAACTAAGTGCCTAATGCCAACACTTACCCTAACCTAAACCTAATTCGACCTTCACTCTAAAAGCAAAAGATAGCTGCATGAACACACACGTGTATATAATACATGTAATGTCACTGTGCTAGAGGACAAAAGAAAGAGATTTTTGTTACCTTTTTGGCCCAATTGCCATTTCCAAGGTAAAGAAAGCTCAGCATTTCTCAACATTTCCAAGTAAATAATTTGTTCACATATTTAAAGCATTAATAGATGCTGTATGAAAAAATGTGCATTTTAAATCTTATTCTCCCTCACTTATTAACTGTTTCTATGACAGCTCCGTAGGAGAAATTAAGAAGAAGCTGTTGATAAATTTAAATATTTTTAAAATTCTTCTTATACCTGCCTATAATCTATTAGCATGTCCTATAAACCACTTTTTTTGTTTCTATTCTGCTTATATCTGCATTGGTTAGTTATTCTTCTACTCACCATTGATGACTGGAGTAAACACTGCCATACCTTCATAGTTTGGATTGCTCACAGTTTTATCCAGAATCACTCCACCAATACTGACAGGATGACAACATACAGTACATGTGAGTTATACCTATTCCACCCCTACACTGAAAAGGAAATGGTACAGTGATCTGTGACAGGTCGCCTCACCTGCTGATAGACATGGCCAAAATGACTGGTTGCCAGCCTGACTTTAGGACCTCTCTGATTGGTGGAGAGCGACTGGCAATAATGACCCATGCTGGGATAAGGAGCAAGAAAAAGCCACACACCACAGAGGGCAGGTACCATATCTCTGAAGAGGAACATCGTAGAAAATAAATCTGTCAAAATATTTCATTACACTCTTCATATAATAAAAAAAAATGACTGTCTTTTTATTGTTGTGTCCTTTTTGAGACAATGGACAAGCAGTGGACATGAAAGGGCAAACTATTCTGCCCTTCAGAGAAATGAGAAGACAAAGGGAACACTTTTACTATGTCTGACATCTGCTTCTGCTGATCTGTCTGGCTGTCAGTAAACTTTTAAAAGAACTAAAGGAGGAATCTACTGCCCTCTCCTGGCTGAAATACACCCTAGTACATTGTTAATATCTGGCTGTAAGAAGTTTGATAGTTAACCTGCTTTAAAGACTCTTTTATACCACCAAAGTGTTCTGAATTTATCTACAGTCTAGTTTCTTTACACATACAGAATATCAAGCCATGCTGTGTACTGGAATGGTACTTTTCAAATCTAATTCCATGTCATATGTGACCTCTGACCTCTGTAAAGGAAGAGGAGACTGCTGACCCCAGCTAGCAAAGACAGAGTGGTGAGGTCTCCGAGGCTGGCAGCTATGGGCGTGGCCACGTTGTCTGGGTTGATGCCCACCTTCCTGGAGCCGATGATCACTGCCACCATCACTAAACCTGACATAGAACACGCAAAATACAAGACATGAGCTAATAAATTCTTCTGTGTTTTTATTCTGCATATCTGCTATGTTTCCTGCTGTTCATTCGTCAACAGCAATGAGATCCTTTGTCTGACCTAGAGACAGTGCGGCAATGAAAGCAGTGGTAACACTGCTGGCACACAGAACAGCAGCCTGGGTAACATCCAGTCTCCCTTTGGTCAGACTTCCAAGACCCACCGCTGCAACCGCTGCCAGGAATCCCACTACTGTGGCCTGGACCTGGGGATGAAGGAAAAAGCAGAGGAAAGCAAACAAAGCAGTGAACAGCAAATTAAATTTAAGAGCTTGATTGACATTATTTTATTTATTTATTAATTTTTTATAACTAAAATGTCTGCCACCAAATGTAGCCTGTTACCTCACATAAGCTAGAGTAATAGGAGCTACCTACAGCTCCATATTGTTCTTCTTAGGATGATTCCCAGACTCAAAATAAGCCTTATTAACCTTATACTAGGTCTTTGAGCAGCCCCCATATTCTGTCTGACTCAAGCCATTCTAGCTCCTCTCCCGTTAAGACAACTTTCCTCTGATTGGCTGCCCCTCACAAACAAATATTTTGAACAGCAGGTGGGTGGGGCTCCTTGTTTACAGCCAGAGCTGTGTGACTGAGATGTTCCTATTAAGAATATCCTCTCTCTTTTGACATCATACAGATCTTAGATTAGAAAAAAACTGCCTGAAACAGGGATTTTAGAGCATTCTGAGGGGATTACTGTACATACACTGACCTCACTGAAACTTTGGCTTTGTTTAATATGAGCATCCACCACTGTAATAATACATATAAGAGGGAAAATAAAGAACAGAGGAGGCATCACTGACATTAAGTGAGAAAGGAGCTGTGGTGGAGAGAAGTGGGTTGCAAAGCAGCTTGCAGAGACAGCAGCACCTGCCTGCAGGCTAGAGCAGCTAAAATTGTGTGAAATTTGCCAACAGGATGCACAGAGGGGTATCAACTGAAGCACTGAGATCAGATGGTCTGTTTGGATTACTGGTTGAGCCTGACTTTACATCTCACAGTATCCTTACAGGGAACATATGAAATAATTAATACTTTGAAGGATGCTGGTTAAATGCCTTCCCAGTGGCTCATACTATGTACACTGCTGGGTGTATTTTCATTAGGAGACAAAGAGTTAGGCCAATTTTGGGATTTTATGCTCCAATATCTGATCCAAACTCCCACTTTGGAACCATCCCTAACTGTTATCAGGAAAGGGAGGACGATGTTATCACCCCAACAAAGCTTCTTGAGTTAAAGTGAATTGTCACAAAGCCGGCAGAGACACAGCAGAGTGATGGAGCATGTTATTAATAGGATGGAGAGTGTGCGGTAGTGCAGTGTCACCTGAATGAGAGCCAGATTACAGAACACCATCCTCCACTGCTGCTGGGCCTCATCCATCTGCCCTATGTTGGCCTGTGGGCAAGAACAGGTTTACATAATCATATTTGTCCATCACGTGGTCTCGAGTGTGAGTGCGTAAAATTAATTACCACTGGCAGACAACATTATTTGCTAGTCCAGTCAAAATTCTGGAAAGATTTACCCTGTCAAATATTCTAATGTGACACGTCAGATGGAACTTCAAGTCATACGTGTTGATAACCAGTTCTTATTAAACGGTGCTGTGGGCAGAGCCACACTTAGCAACAGCTGCTTAAAACTGTCAATATCAGTTTATCATTTATGGTTTTAAAGCTGCGTTCATTTAAAATAACTTTCCATCTCTTATTCTACGTGTATGTGGTTGGTAGGTGTGTGTGAGTGTGTTTCCACTCACTGCTGTTGACAGTCTGGATGCCAATGTCATTTCCAGATTCCCCTTCAGACCCACCAGGGCTGGCACCAAGATAAACACCTCGGAGATCTCCTTGAACACCTCCCAGTGCTGAAAAACACACCAGTGCTCACTGTTTACATAGATCACAGTGAAACTACACAGCAAAGCTAAGGTTTGTTTGTGAAAAACACATTTACCCCAGTATTGGAAGATATTTTAAAAGGTATTTAATACTGGCCAGTATTTTTTTTACTTTCTTTACTTTCAGCACACACTAACTGTTAATAGCTGAAATACACAATAATGAGCCTTTAAAACAACTGTCAAAAGTAAATGTAAGAGGACACGCCAGTCATATTTGATCAAACCACATTACACAGTCCAGATTTTTGACCTAATCAATACCAGGGCTGCATCTCAGGGTCAGCTGGGTGAGTGTTTGGTCAATGTGTTCTTGTTCGATCAAATTCTTAGTGGTCAGATAAACACCGGACGCTTTCATATAAAGAAAGCAGCTACATCAATAGTCTTTAAGGGTTGATAGTTTATTTTTGGCAGGAGGAGGACCTGAATACCTAATGGTGTCATCTAGCTTAATCAATGTTTACATGTACTAAACTTGTCCAAAGGGTCACCTCCAAGCTAACTGACACCATGTCAAAAAAAAGTGTTGGTGTGGTTGCATTTTGTTAAAACAGAATGCCAGAAGGTCAAGAGTAAACGCTGCAGCATTTTGAATATTATAGCTACCAACAGGTTATAGCAGGTAAAAATGGTAAGCTAACTTGCCTGTGTTAGCATATTCCACCAACTTTTGTGTTTATGGCTTTAGGTTATGAGTATGAATATATCTGAATTGGTATATGTTTGGTCTAATATTAGTTTCAGAACAGCCAGCTACAGCTACACCAGATTTCATGGTCTGTCAGCAGCAGCAATACCCAAACTAAACTGGATGTGAAGCCTCCTTGCTTATTTAAACAGAAAAATGGTTTCTTTTTATTTGGTCTCTTGTTATTTGGTCTCTTTTTATTATTTTATTTTAAAAGTGTAAGACATAACATACTTTTATATATAAAACGCTGGGTTTTTGTGTCTTTCATAAATCACTTAGGCTAGAAAGGCTAGCAAGTAAAGTGTCGCCACGCCACAGACTGTATATAAAAGATGGGCATAGCCAAAGTGACTTCACCCATTGGTTTTGGACTCTGGATGTTGTGGCATCAACGTTAGCATTTTGGCTGCAGCTGTGTTGGGGTTTTTTTTGTTTTGTTTTGTTTTGGAGCCAGAGGTGATCATATTTGGACGAGAGGGTAGAGTACTAAATTACTGGCTAAGGCTAGCTAGCTTGGTTAGCAAGCTGTATCTATAAACTGTATGGTAATGCACAGACACAGATGTTTGCTAATTAGTGCTAAGTAACAAGCTAATAAAATACTAGAATTTTACTTACCAAAACTGAAGCACAAACTTGTTAGATACCACACTACATATATTATTTCCATTAAAATATTCCAAAAGGAATTCATCCTTTGGAGCCAGGTGTGACAAGCAGGGGTGGGTCTGACTGTGAGACTGCTTGCTCATTGGCTAACGACTTGTGATTGACAAGTCGTTAGCCAATGAGCTAGCAGAAAATACCACGGCTAATCCTCCTCTTTGAAACATAGTATAACCAAGATTTACAAAATAGATAATAGAAAATAGTTTTTAATCAGTATTAACCAAAATGAGTGACTAAGACCATGAACTCAGCAGCAAAGTGTTTACAGAGGTCTAGAAAGAAAGCCTTTCCCAGAGACTTCTATAGGACCGGAAGTCTTTTTGCGACCACAGCAAAAAGACATCCTTCACGCCTTCTAGTGGCCTTCAGATAGAATGCAGGTTTTTAGGCACTTCTACATTGGCTTCATTTTTCTAACCAAGAAGCTACATCAATGTTTTATACTGTCTATGGTAAATACATTAGAGGGTTACCCAGGCAACCGGTTCCTGGAATGTCCACTTCAAAGCAAAGTGTAATGAGCAAATCCCTCCCTGTGTGGATGCAGCTATAGTTGTGCAGATATTTCCACTAATAAATAAAACTTAACTGTGATTGTTAAATCATGAACCTTCAGTGCCTGCACTTCATTTAACCCTGCTTACATGTCAGCTTCATGCTTAATCTAGCATGTGGCTGACCTTCATAATTCAGCCTGCCACTAGAAGTATTTGTTTTCTAAACTGCATTTTTGAGATTTTTTATTATTTCTGTACAGTTTGCTTTTATTGCAAAACATATGTCGGAGACAAATTAATAACATAAGGATCCCTTTCACCCTCACCACTGACCATTACTCAAATCAAGGATACATTAAACACAGTGATCATAAAAAGTTGAAACAAGGCCAATCTATTCTATTCATAGTATATGCCTAAGTTTTAGAATCATACCTGACTAGAAATTAGCATGTACAGTCTATATATGTACAATCTAACACACTGTGGAGAATTAGTTTCCATACTTGCACTACATCCATGACTATCCCTGCTGCCACCATACCCAGGCCAGACACCAGGTAAGGCAGTAGGACTTGGGCTGCGATGATCCACGAGCTCTCTGGCAAGAAGCCACGGGCCGAGCGGGTCAGATTGCACTTGAAGCCCCTCAGCTTCTTCCCCTGGAAACGCAGCTCCAGAACCAGATGGGTCACCACCATGGCTGATCCCTGTTAACCCATTCCTGCCTCAAGCTGAGGTGTCGACAGGGAGGAACAGCCACAAAATCAGCTTTCAAGCTGATTCAGTTAAGGCTGGTTTGAGAAGAATGTAATGATCCACTTAGAAGATTTCCTTTTTCCAAGTTGTCGTCACATCAAGTCAGGCTTGTTGTTAAGTCACAGGTGATGAAAAAAATGCTTAAAGAAGAATTCAACAGGCCTGCTTTGTCCTTCACCTGTCACTCCAGGACTGGCAGGGCAGCAACACAAAGCGCTTTTGCAAATGGTGGACTAGCCAGAGGAATGGAACCTTTCATCTACTTGAATGGACCACTCATACACACACACAAAGACACACACAGATCCACTTGACAGCAGGTCTGCCAGGCCTCTTGTGACACTCTGTTACTGACAGACCTTCACACACGCGCGCACACACACATACACTCCAGCCACACACATGCTCTCTCTCTCCTCATGCCTCACTCTTCAGCAGCCTGGCGGCCGAGGCGGAGCGCTGAAATCCCGGCCTCTCGCGGGGCCTGAAGAAGGTCCAGGTCCTGTGAGACAAGGACATCCAGAAGGCCAGCAGCTTCTTCTCAGCCCTCCTGTGCTGCCAGTCCTTCTCCTCCTTCTCCCTCTCTTTCTCCTCCCTGCCGTGCTGATGCTCTGTTTGAGCTTCACTGCTTTGGAGCCCCTTCCTCATTTTTGATCAGTGGGATGCTGGGGTGTCTGTCTAGGCTGCGGGCTATGTGAAGGAGCGTTGCTGGACGGTCTGACGTCGGAGGCTTGTCTGAGGAGGCACGGTGATTGTTGTTCCTGTGCCAGGGCTTCCCTCGGCTTCCAGATGGATCGATATGTCGTGACAATGCTCTGTGTTGTGGGAGTCACAAGAAAAGCATGCGAGTGCGTGTGAGGTGTGGTGATGAGGGAGATGTTTGTGTATAAGCAAAAGTGACCAGACTGTATCAGGACTCTTCTTTCCTCCTGGTCTCTTTTCAGATCAGTTCAGAGGATACTGCAGATGTGCTCTCCCTCTCTTTGATAGCTCCTCCTTCTCCTCACTCTGAGTGGGTGACGCACTCAGAGCAGCAGGTGCTGTACCTGTCACCAGCACGTGGTGCTGCTGCTGCCTGGAGAGGACACAGCTTATCCTCTTTGACTGGAGGAAACACACAGGCTGCCACTAACTTATATTTTCAGTCTATCAGAGATCATTATGTCACACATTCTTATGACATTTGCTTTTCTATGTTACACAAAATAATCATTAGCGAGGTCTGAGACAGAGATAATAATCTGTTGACAAGTTGACACGTTGTTCTAGTTTTCGACCTCCTCTGTACAAACTACAGTGAATGTATTAGTATAATGTAAAACAAGGGAGCAACAGAAGCCTGTGCAGAATGCTTAGTAGACGACATCCTTGCAGACACACATACATAAGGACAGTGACTCAGCTGAAATGTGTCCTTGAGACATGGTTTGGAAAGGGTGCTCCACTCTCTGCAGCTCCCCCTTCTGACTTCTCGCTGTAATTTGAATAGGGAAGCAACAGCTGCTAAAGACTGAGCTGTAACTAAAGTAATCTTCTTGAGGATTGCTTTTTGGCATCTCAGGTCACCTCAAATCCCTCTATTTCACTAATGCACCGGCAATACACCGAAAGGCTTTTCTAGGTCCCTAAGCTCATATTACTTTTCAAATAATGCTGGAAATGGCCTATTGCCAAATACAGAGACAGCTTCTGTGAACACATTTCAATGTCAGTGATGATTCACCGCACCTCCACTTCTCAAAGTTTAGTAGTAAATTCTGTGTAATAAAAAGGAAGTGGGAGCTGCTTTCAGTCCAAATTTTCATCAGAAACAATGGATCCATCAAAGTGCTCAGTACTGTTAAAGTGAAACTGTTGAGTGTTATGAATACTGAGGACTCTGGCTGAATGCTAGATTCTCTTTTAAAACCCATGTGTCAAGAAAATTAAAGACAAAAAAGGGATGAGACTACTGGAAGAGAGACAAAATACAAATCTCATCCACTAGTAATAAAACCCACAATTCTGTCTGCACTTGATTATGGTAATATTGCTTATTTGCATGAGTCTACATCCACCTGGAAGCTTCTTGATTCTGCGTATCACAGTGCACTGTGATTTACCACGGGTGATTCTTTCCTAACCTATCACTGTATCTTCTATGAATAATTGGGATGGGCCTCCTTAGCGAAGAGAAGAGAGCAGCACTGTATGACGCTTATTTAGAAGGCTCTACTGCAAAGATTGCCTGGTTATCTCTGCTCTTTGATTAAATCTAAATAAAGTACTTACAATGTCTGGTCACAAGCCATTCGAACATTAGCAGTACCTGTTATTCACACTGAGCCTGGAAAAACTGGATCTAAATACTTTGCTGCCTAGAAATAGAACAAGCTACAAAAAAAAAACAAAAAAAACTGCTAGCTACATTCCCTCATTTCATTGGAACTTTTAATATGAGAGGTTATATTTATGAATCAGCACTCACTCTTTCAAATGCTTTTCTTAATCTATGAACATGTATAATGTGTCTTTGTATTATGTGTCTGTCTGTCTACCAGTCTGTATCCTCTTAAATTGTATATGTCTTTTGTACACAGGTCTCTCCTGAAAAACACTTGTTGACTGCCTATTAATTCAATTCAATTCAATTCAATTTTATTTGTACAGCGCCAAATCACAACAACAGTCGCCTCAAGGCGCTTTATATTTTAGGGTAAAGACCCTACAATATTAGACAGAAAAGACAGGAAACCCCAACAATCAGACGACCCCCTATGAGCAAGCACTTGGCAACAGTGGGAAGGAAAAACTCCCTTTTAACAGGAAGAAACCTCCGGCAGAACCAGGCTCAGGGAGGGGCAGCCATCTGCCGCGACCGGTTGGGGATGAGGGGAAACAGAAGAGAGCAGAGGGAGACAGGACAAAAAGGCACACCTATGGGAGAGAGACAATAATAGCTATAATAGTTAATAATAGCTAATGACTAAATGCAAATGGTGTATAAAACACATGGAGAGTGAAAGGAAGTGAGGAAGAGGAAGTGCTCAGTGAATCATGGGAAGTCCCCAGCAGCCTAGGCCTATTGCAGCATAACTAAGGGATGGTTCAGGGTTACCTGATCCAGCCCTAACTATAAGCTCTATCAAAAAGGAACGTTTTAAGCCTAAACGCCTATTAGCAAACAAGATGACATTTAATGGCAGTGCTGACATTTCCCTGTTGTGTCACATTGGTTGTGTTTGCTAAATGTTCAAAGTTTATTTTTCATAATGAAGATTTGTTTCCCTGGGTATGTTAATAACACGAAAAACAAAAAGAAAAAAGCAGCAGTACCAGCTATGGGCCAAACTGTTATTTTAAACAGCAGTATTAGCCCAGTATTTCACGATAGGTGCATCCCTAAAGGTAGTCATTTGAATTAATTGTGTAACATAAATAATTCTGAACATGCTACTTTGATTTCTTTCCAACACTTGATGACCTCTTGCACTAGTAAGCCTATCATGTACCAGATTTAGCCAGTTAGCTCCTTATAGCTGGATGAACAATTTCAAAGTGATTCTGAATGAACAATCTAGTTTCTGCTGTAAATATACACTGCATACAGACACAAAGGCTGACTGACAGAAACTACAATCTATAATCTAATCCCAGAGATGCAGAGATATATTAGCCAATACCGATATTCCGTCAATATCGGTATCAGACGATATCTGCTAGACCCCGACCAATAAAAGATTCTTAAGACTGATACCGATATTTGGTGATTTAAAAATCTGATATATTGGCTGATATATTTTTTTCTTTCAGACACACAAGACATAAACAGATTTCCCTAATATTTGTTATGGGCAGTTGTTTATGAGTCCTTACTAAGATATTATCACAATGCAGTTTAAAAATACATTTGTTTTATTATCACAACAAGTCGTGGATTACTCTTTTATGCTCCGCCTGACTCTTTTCAGCTGGTTGTTGTGTTTGTGGCGCTCTAAATGCGTGTTGCCAACACGGAATTTGCAGAGTGCCCTCTGGTGGACAAACTATGCAACTTCAACACTCAAAACATGGTTGAAGGGTGTTTTTCCCGCCTCTTCTTTACTTCTTTAATTTTCATTTATCGGCTGATATAAATGCTGATACTGATATATTAGCAAACAGTCAACAGGGCAGATATATCAGCCCTATTCACCAAATGAGCAAATGAGATGACATTTAGCTTTTCCACGGGCTTAATATTTTAAAATTGTCTGATGAAGAGCTGAAAAAAACTTGTAATAGCATGAAATCTGATTTATAATAAACGTGTAAGTTCTATACTGAAATAAAAACAGTATTTTAAGGTAGAATTTTGTTGTGAAGCAAAGGAATGATAAAAAAAAAAAGTATTTCATTGTAGGTTTTATTCAATACTGAATTCTTTAGGTTTCCACAGACATAGGGTTTAAGAGGAAAATTTAGAGACTGATTAAAAAACTTTTTGTTCATATTATGCCTAAATTTACAACTGAAAATTCTGCCAATGCTTCTCCTTAGTTTTATATTTAGTTTATAGCCATGTTTCACAGTTGTCCCATAGTTGCATACTACACTTAAATTCATGTTCATGAGTAATTGTACCTTATTTTCAGCACTTATTTACTTAATGCCATAAGTAAAGGTCACTTTGTAGTTGACCTAGTTGGTCACAGTGACCTCCAAATCCACCACCAGCTCACAGCTCAGTCCCTTCACCTTACACAAGCATGGACGAGTCATAGTGTAGTCCAGATTCCATACAGAGTTTCACCAAATTAAACTGAACATTATTTTAAAGCC
>VUQI01063811.1:0-18374 GCA_015106735.1 Paratilapia polleni | reverse complement strand
AGCCATGTGTAAAAAAAAAAAAAAAAAAGCTACTTTTGGCTGCTCTGTTATTCACAAGGGGTCACTCCGCATATTTGATTTGGCAGATTTTTACACCAGATGCCCTTCCTGACACAACCCCAAAGGGATTTGTATATCCTTCACGAATCAAACAGAGGATTTTTCACTTGCTAGGCAAATGTGTGAACCACTACATGATGGAGACACCTTTAAAGACACGTGTAATGATATTTAATAACCTTGTCATGATCAGATCATTCAAAGAATGTTGGAAAACCCACAAGAGCAATAAAGCCAACTGTTTTTTATTAATAATTTCAGTCACATAGCCCCAAAAACTGACCAATCGTTTTGCTGGAGATCTCATCTGCTAGTTCATAGGTGTACAGTGTCTGCAATAAAGTGAAGAACATAAACAACAGTCCTTTCTAACACCTTTTTGTGTGAGGGAACTGAATTCAGTTTTTTGTAAGGCTGCAGATACCCTCTACATACCATCATCAGAAAGCTGTTTAATTCAACAGCAGCTGGTGTGTCACAAACCTGCACCCAGTCTAGCAGCATGCCGGCTGTCACCATGCCCAGCCCTGCCAGCAAGTATGAAGGCAGCACCTGAAGGCAGATCACCCTTGATGACTCCCTGCAGGAAATGTGAAGCTTCGACTCCTCCATCTTTTCAGGACAGGACAACTGTACAGCTTGTGAGATTCATATTTGTTCTGCAAAGCTGCCAACTTTCTGTGCTCACACAATCCAAACTGCTGCCAACCAGAAGAGCCCAATACGGTTTGTCCTTCAATCGGTCAACCTGTCCTCCAGCATTCTCATGTTTGTCTGTGACAAATGCTGTTATGTGTGATATATAGCAGATTACTAATGACATCACAGGATCCAGTTATATATTTTTGGTGTAATTCTAGCAGCCTAAAACTGCTCCTGTAGTGAACTTACCAGCCAGTAACTGTCATACTTAACAGCCAACAACTGCCATCTCACTAAATATGCAGAAGAAAAATATAGAAAACAGAAAATAAGCATACCCTGATGTTCAAGTGGAATTGTAGCAGGCTCTTGTCCATCCATCTGTCCATTCCTCTTTTCATATCTGGTCCTCTCACTTGCTTCTTTAAAACTCGCACTTTCTTCATCACCTCAATCTCTGTCCTTCCTGTGACTTAATTCCTGACTTCCAGCTTCTCTTAGAGGGTCTGTTTCTTCCGTCTCAGTGTCAGCAGGACCATCTGACTGACGGACAAGAACGTGTAGACTAAATATTTGCTCAATGAGCTTCAATCAAACAAAAAGTAGGAATTGTTAGTGGTGTGCAGAAACCCTTCATCAGTACATTTCTAAGGTTGGAATATATTTTGTATGCAGACTCTCGGATCTCAGGAGTGTTCAGCTAAAAGAGTAGCTGAAAATCTTTATAGATATTTATTAGTTCATAACAACAACAATATTAATAATAATAATGATTTATAAATATACTTACTGACATGACATGGAAAGCAGGTAAACCAAGCAGCAGCTTGATGTCCCTTTATATACAGTACTGTGCAAAAGTCTTGAGCCACCCCTCATTTCTTTCTGTTTAGTTTCCAAGGAGCCAGACTTTCTTGTCATTTTTTTAAAGTGGTCTTGATCAGTAGTTCTTCAGGCTTTCTTAAGGTCTTTCAAAGTTTTTCTTTGGACATTGGCTGCTTTTTCACTCATTTTCAGTCCAGTCCTTGTACCTGACCATTTTCAGAGGAGCGTTTTTTGTTTGTTAAGCCACTTAACACTGACCTATGAATCATTCAAGCTCAAAAAAGGCACCTAACTCAAGGGATGAACCAGTGTTGTGTCTACACATAACAAACAACCTGGCAAAGAACCAATTTTAAGTTGTATCTTTAGGCACTTGTTACTAGCAGCCTGTCACAGAAACACATAATTTGTTCCCATTTTTTTAGTTGAATCTACAAAAAAATGTCAAAGTTAATACAGTCTGACAGGCATAAAATTGCATTTTTGCACCCACAAGGTGATTCTCAAAGAGCTATTAGCTGAAAACATATATCTCAGCATGGTGTGCAGTGTGTCCTTAAAAATGCTGAGGAAACTGTATAAGTGGAGGAAAAAAGAAGAGAAGAGTCAGCCCTAAAAAACTATCTACAGCAGATGTACAGTATCTGAAAGTCATGTCCTTAAGAAATAGGAAAAAATCCAGCAAAGACCTGATACAGGACCTGAGAGATGCATCTGGTCCTTCAGCTGATCCATCTACTGTTCACTGAAGCCTTTATTTTGGTTCAAATTGTCATCAATATGTACGGAGGAGGTCAGGAGAGAGGTACAACAATGAGTGTCTATAGACATCTGTAAAACATGGTGGAGGCTCTGTCATGGTTTGAGGCTGCATTTCAACCAGTGGTGTTGGAGATCTTGTCAAAACGTATGGAGTTATAAATGCAGAAAAGTACCATCAAAGCATCTGATTGGCAACAACTTCATTTTTCAGCATGACAGTGATCCCAAACACTGCCAATGAAGTAAACGCTTTCCTGGATTTCCACAGGAAAAACAAACAAAGCATTACTGATAAGAATTATGACATGATATACCAAAGCTTAATAAATAAATATATTGATGTTAAATAAATTGTGAGATACCAAACCAACACTTGTGTTAGAAAACCTAAATCATGACACAGAGTCATGTCCACATATTTGACTAAATGAAATATAATGTGATAATAGGTACAAATAAAAAGTAATCATTTGAGACTCCTTCCTCAGACAATATATAAAACACACTGAAAATATTAACATATTGTTACATCTTAATGTATGTTGCCATCAAGTCTAGCATCACCATACAACAATACAGTGTCAACAATTACAAATTCTGCACTTCACAGAGGTTTGTTGTGTCACCGTTTTTAAGCCTGTAAATCATTACTGTTTCGTGTCAGCAACTATAAAGAAGCAAGAACGGCATCTTCAGAGACACAGTCCTTCCCTGCCTGCTATAAATATTCACTCTACACCTCCCATCCCCAGTTAGGGTCTCATGTTATAAGTCAAGAGCTGAGATCAAAGGGTGTGAGCCACAGATTAGACTTTATCCTCCAGATCTAGCTGTCAGTGCAGTCCCTAATGGGTTCATAGATAAGTTGTGTTGTTTATTGAAATTTCTTTGCTAGATTATCTGCTGTCAGTGGCTGTTATTTATTTATTTATTTTTGCTAAACATGTTGAGTCTGGCTTCATGTGGAACCTTCCTGGCATTTGCTGGCAGAGGTGGTCTCCTCTTGTCTGTCATGTGGTTGCAGCTGGGTTCATAGCAAGCTCCAGACAGTGAACTAGGTCAAATGCAAGAGACCAGCTCAACAACAGAACACTGCTGTAAAGGTTTGATCTCGCTTGAACCAGTTTAGCATGGAGCAAATTTAGATTTAAGCATTTGACGAATGGACTTGTCAAATAGGTGACGTTTTGTCTAGAATTGGTGATTGCTAGTAGACTGCTTGCATGAACAGTGTGAGGATTTAATGTTTGGGTTATGCATCGTTTGCTTTGTTTCTCAAGGTGTGCTTATTGTGACAAAAAATGGCTGGGGCTTCTAGTGACAAGACTGGGATCCAGCTTCAGGTCACGAGTGGCTCCAACAATGTATCCTCAACCAGAACCTTCCGTCTTCGGGACATTTATGATCCCAAGCCTCAACCTCCCAAAGCCCCTGTTCGGATCCGGCCTCCAGGTCCAAGACCTCCCCCCGTGAAGGAGCCCAATTCAAGGCACAGCTTTTCCGGCGATCCTCCAACCAAGACCATCATAAGGAGAAGAGCTCAGTCTCTTCCGTCGTCTGCAGAGCGCAAGAAGGAACTTAGGAGCCTCCAAGTACGCTTTGTGGACTCACTGGGTCTTCAGTTAGAGGAAGTTAAGGTCTTCAAAGTTCAAGAGCACCCCCTTATACCCCAACATGTTATGTTCAGGCTGTTGATGAGCTCTGAACTGGCTTTTGGGAAGTCACTGGAGCTGTCACTGCCTTACTTCAAACCTTGTTTTCCTGAAAATATGGGCGCTCAGCCGGACTTCCTGAAACGGCTGCACACACAGAGGGTGTGTGTTGAGCAGGTCCTATGTTCAGAGCAGGGGATAACAGGCATCATACAAGTACTTAATTTAGCCTATGAGAAAGAGGTCACAGTGCACTACTCTTTCACCAACTGGAGAACGCACACAAATACAGCAGCATCCTGGGTATCAAGTGTATACCATGAGGGGTGCGACTCTCCAGAATTGGACACCTTCAGGTTTCATTTGCCTGTCCCACCGTTCATTTTGCAGCCAGGGACTATCTTGGAATTTGCAATCTGCTACCACGTAACAGGATCTGATTACTGGGACAACAACAATGGCAACAATTACAAACTGTCATGCCACAGCTACAAGGTGACCGTGCCAAGGGAATGTGAGGATAGCATGCTGCATTTCACCTGAGTGACCACACGGAGGAGCTGCAGCACCTGCAAGCAGATACACAGCAGATGACACTCAAAATGCTGTGAAGCAAAACTTTGCCTACTGTATTACATGGAGTGGTGGAATGTAACTAAACACAATTACTCAAGTATTTAACACAATTATAAGGAATCTGCACTCTATTAAAGCATTTCCACTTCATGCCACTTTACACCCTTACTCCACTACATTTACAGAAGCAAATTTGTTCATTTTTACTCTACTAAATGTATCAGACCCATAATTGTCTTTTTTATTTGGATTTGAATTTAAATATGTGTGATCTGTTATAGAGGTTAAAGTGCTGTACAAAATGTCTCAGCCAAGAATGAAATAATTTAAATTAGCTCCACCTCAACCAGCTACTTCAAAGTACTGCTTATATGCAAATTCTTCAGCTTATAGCCTCCATAAATCAGCCACATTAAAACCACCCGCCTAAAATTATATAGGTCCGCCTTGTGCCACCAAAACACCTCGGACCCATCAGGGCACACGGTGTCCTATGCTGTCTGGCAGCAGGACTTTGGCAGCAGATCCTTCGGGTACCGCAGAGTGGGACATCTATGGATTTGGTTGTTGGCAATATTTTCCCACTGGAGGAGGCAGCTGCCACTGGGGAGCGACATTGCCTTGGGTGGGAGTGTGTGTGTGTGTGTGTATATTCCTGTGTTGACAGAATATGAGGAAAAACAACAGCTATGACTTGATCTCCAAGACATACGTGTACAGTGTTGAAGATATACCAGCTCAAGTTGAACTACAGCCAGGCTGTACATTTGTGTAGAGTTTGTACCAAAAGATGGTGCAGTGAATCACTGTAACCTTTACTTAAACAGGATTTAAAAACCGCTGGCCTGTGAGGAGGCAAAGTCTCTTGAGGAAATGGGGGAGCTCAAAAGAGAAATCAAATGTTTGTGAACATCACAGCACACCCACTGGTAAAATGCTGCGCCTGGTGGAGAACTTTTGAATAATCCTGCAGAGGGTACTTAAAAAAAACCACCTTTAAACAAAGTAGTGCAATATGAAGAATATGGATGCCATTGTGCCGCTGATTTGATTTGATTGCCTTTCTTGCATGTGTTTTTCTGACTTTTCGCATGAGGTTGTTTGGTTTCATAGTGTGACCCCTACAATGTCAAAGTTTTCTATGTTCTTGGCATAAAACGACCTGAACCCTCACCTCCAGTTTCTAATGCAGGCTTTATGTTGAAAAAATTAAAGGTCCAGCCTGAGCCAAGACAATCCTGATGACATCACCTTGCAACAAATCAAGAGCCCCCTTTTGTGTAAAATCTGTGCAGTGAGTTTTCCTTTAAACTATGACAGCACCTTTGAAGTCAGGGAAAGATTTCTATGCTCCTGTTGGGTTTTTATTTAGATTAAATCTCTCCCACCTTAACATAGACTCACAAAATATTTCGCTCACTTTGCACTTTTGCACACTCTGGTGACCCATTTTCATGATTGACAGGCTGAGTCGTTGCATCTTAACACAGAAACTGCACAAGGTGATAAAAATCCATTTTCTGTGCTGATTTCACACGTATGGAGCGGACATAATGAGCTGCTGGTTACATAAGCAGCTTGTGCACTTTCTGCTTGACCCCATTCCTCTGGAGCTTGTTTTGTTGTAGGGAGGGATAAATGTTGGCTCGACCCTTAGATCTCAGACCGTGCTGACCTTTGACCAAGAAGTTTCCATAAATATGAGAGCCCAGATTCCAGAGCACTTTCTGGCAGGTGGTGGTGTTTGGCTCACAGGAGGACATTTTTTCCACCTGCATTAGTCACTGCAGCTGTGTGGCATGCTTTACACATGACAGCAGCTATGGTATGTGACCACCCAAAACCTCACAGAGCATATCAGGCCGTGTTTTAAATACACATATCCATCATATTTTACCCGAGTATGTCCTTTTTCTGTTTCTTTATATTAATCTGAGTGATTGATGGACTTTCTGATTGATGTGCACTGTAGTTAATACTGAAGTCCTTTTTTATCGAAACAAGTGAAAAAAAAAAATCTATCTGAGAGAACTACTGCAAGTTCTATTGTGTTTTAAAAGAACTCCATCAGTTTTATCTTTGACTAAGGGGACATTTTTGTTGTGCTCTAAAGCACCAGTTTCACTCTCTCTCCTGTTTTAAAACCAAATTGGTTTCTGCTCGAAACAGGTTCAACTAATCTCACAAAAGCATCACACTTTTTCCCACTTATTTTAAGAAAGAAATGCAGTATGATCAGCATATAAAAAATGAGCAGAAAATGTTCAAATTCTCCAAATTTTGTATGCATGGTGCACAGAAGAAACTGGCTTTCCTTTTGAACACTGTCTTTTTAATACTTTAATTACAATTGATACAGTATACCGATCAGGTGTAACATTATGACCACCTGCCTAATATTGTGTTGGTCCCCCTTTTGCTGACCATACGCAACAAACTGCGATGCACTGTGTATTCTGACACCTTTCTATCAGAACCAGCATTAACTTCTTCAGCAATTTGAGCTATGGTAGCTCGTCTGTTGGATCGGACCACACGGGCCAGCCTTCGCTCCCCACGTGCATCAGTGAGCCTTGGCCGCCCATGACCCTGTCGCCGGTTCACCACTGTTCCTTCCTTGGACCACTTTTGATAGATACTGACCACTGCAGACTGGGAACACCTCACAAGAGCTGCAGTTTTGGAGATGCTCTGACCCAGTCGTCTAGCCATCACAATTTGTCCCTTATCAAACTCGCTCAAATCCTTACCTTGCCCATTTTTCCTGCTTCTAACACATCAACTTGGAGGACAAAATGTTCACTTGCTCTCTAATATATCCCACCCACTAACAGGTGCTGTGATGAAGAGATAATCAGTGTTATTCACTTGACCTGTCAGTGGTCATAATGTTATACCTGATCGGTGTATACTTATGCAGATTTTAAATGGGACCTATTATGCTTTTCTTTATTTTTATATTGTCATATATTTACTGTTACAAAGGTGGATGTTCATATTAAATAAGGCCAAAGTTCCATATAATGAGGTCAGTGTATGTACAAGTAATCCCCGAGTGCCAAAAGCTCAGGCTTAAGACTGCAGCTTTTTCTACTCTTGGCTCTGTATGATGTCACAAAGAGTGCACATCCCTAATATGGTCATCTCAGACACAGCCCTTACTGTGGGCAAATAATCCCTACCCACCTGCTGTGCATGCTTTCTTGTTTTGAGGGTTAATTTGAAGAAAGCTGTCTTAAAATGAGGGGAAAGGGAGCTAAGAGAGCTTGTTTCAGACAGAGGGTGAACTGTAACACAAAGGCCCAGTGTGAGCTAAATGATGATTGTTTTGAACTGTGAATCATGCAAATCAACTCTAGCAGAGCCCAAGAAACATAAAAACATGGAGCTGATGATTTATTCCATCCTACTAACTAATTTATCAATGATCTGTGTGAACATGCAGCTCTGTATTTAAACCTACAACCATTTGAGCAATAAACTAAAGTCGATTTTAATTTTGAACTCCTCAAGGATAAAAGTAGGCCCAGGTAGCATGTAAATTTTAGGCTTAAAAAGCAGCCTGGAGACTTTTGGAATGATCCAAATTCCTTATTTTCTTCTGTGTGCATGTATATGACTGACGTGTGAAAGAGCAAAAATGCCACCCACTCTTCAACCACTTACACCAGGGATGTTGATATTTTTGTGGGGGCACTAGATGGCGTAATTGCTCAAACTCTACACTAATTCAAAACACAGTTACTAAGTTTCCAGGCTTGTTTGATTGCACATTTTTTTGTTTGGGTTAGGGGAAGGACAATTTCAGATCCTGTGATAAAGTTAAAAACAGCCATGAAAAAAAAAAGCGCTCTGTTACATAAGTGAAAGTACTCCATTCCAAATATTTATAAAAGTAGCAACAAAAACATACTCAAACAATCAAAGGGGCTGTGTTTTTAGTTATATTGTTACATTTTCCTACTTGATCATTGCTATATATATGAATAAACATAATACTGCAGATTAAGCAAATGTAAGCTTTTTCTTGGGAGCTTAAACTGTAACAATGTATCATATTTTGTAGGGTTATGCCCCTGTTGTGCCCCTCTGCAACCTCTGCTCTTCTTGCAGTGGCAGTTCAAGAGTCTGTGGGTTTTGCCTGGGCTTTTATTGCTGATGGTCTACACTTGATGAGGTGTGGATAAAGGCATACCTGAGGTCAGCTTGGAGGGGAGACACCACTTCTTGCTAGACCTTGTCATGCTCCTTTGGCTGTCATTTATAGCTGAGATTATTAAGCAAATTAAAACAAAAAAACAAAAAAAACAATGTTTCTACAAACTCTGGTGTCAGTCTCCACTTTATGTTGCGGCTCTTGAGTTTGGTCGTAACAAGGGTGATAATATGATTTGCATGTGGACTCAAAATAATGTAGTGCAGTTAAGAAAATGACAATATTAGCAGGAAACACCACCAAGCTGTGGTTACAATCCACCACTGCGTGTTCCTAAACCTCCTACTGTTTGAGATCAATACACCTTAAAGGAGTGAAAGGACAGTATGCTTTCTCAGAGCTTTCTGCAACACATCTACCTTAAGCATCTCTTATTCTCATCTCATTTCTCATCTCTGTGTGCTTGAAACTGCAGCACAGCTACAACAGCAAAAGTGATCTGTTTGCCCCCCCCCCTGTACTGGACATGAAATCTCTCTTTATTCCAAACCTTTAACAGTTGCACCAGAAACAACAACAAACGTCCCCTCTCAGGGCCTGCCTTAGCTTCATTGCCCTCTCTCTGTTGTGCTCATTTGTAGAGATGTTCTTCACTAACAGTCTTAGCTGTCATGCCAGTGTGGCGGTGGTGTTGTCGGGACACACTTCAATGTAGCCTTGCAGCACTCTGCCTTTATTTTTGGGCTGTCATCTTGTGCTTGTTGCCGGTAGTTATATAAGAAGGCACCATATTAGGAGCCTGCATGATGCTCAGCGCTGACGTTCGCTTTGGGGACTGGCTTTGACTGAAATGTAAAAACTGATGAGTTATTATGGATTCAAGTGACTACTGCAACATCAAAAACATGAAAGCATCAAAATGCCAGGAAGAACTGTGTGTTTTTGAGATACAGGAATTGTGTGACTTGTAATAGCTGTTTATTTTTAGTGTCCATCATGTGACTGATTTCCTCACACGAACATGTATTTCCAGAAGCAACTGTGTGGTTGAAAAAAAGCGGCTTCCAGGTAAATGGTAATCCAATGCCTGTTTTTGGAGCAGGCAGTCATCACGCTTACCCTTGGCTACAAGCTGCAGAACATATGTTCACCGTGTGTGTTTGCTGCTGGCTTTCAGCCCTGTGAGGGACACCCGGAAGTCAGGATATCCCTCTCACACCCATGAGAGCATCCCTTGCTCCTCCCACGCACCTCCACAGGTTCTGGACCGGACTGCACCACCATCAGTGCTTCATTACTACAGACAGCGAGAGGTCCTGGAGTACAGTGCATCTTAAAACTGGGCCTGCCATCTGCTCCTCCCAGCACAAAGCCTGTGACTCATTACATGTATGTTGATGTCAGAGAGGTGGCTCACATAGCTCACAATAAAAGATGGACGTAGCCAACTGCAAGCGTTTGAAGTCTAAGCGAAAATAAATTATTTCTAAGCCTCAGCAACAGTGTTTCTGCTGGTGCTATGCTGATTTCTTTTGGAGGCAGAAGTGACCAAAAAAGTTATAGCTAAAGTTAGCAACCTTTACTTAGCAAGTTACATCCATAAACTGCAGGGGTGCCTCTAATTAGTGCTAACACACTAATGAAATATTAGAATTTCATTCACCAAAACTGCTGCAAAAACTTCTTGTACGGGCTGTACCTCGCAGCAGGCCGTGTTATTTGTCAGATTATTCCACTAAAATGCTCCAAACGGCACCAACATGGTCCAGCCGTTCAACGACTCCAACTAGCAGACATGAGGCCTAACAGACAGCAGCTACAGGTGGCACACCTGTCAATCACACGAGCCACGCCCCTAAGTTGTTGTAAGTAGGTGATTTAATAGCTGAAGATGGGCATATTAACATGGCAGTCTATGAGGACTGACTCACTTTTGGAGCCAGCCTTAACTGGCCATTGTTGGCTTCACAGAACTTCTACTCTATGAACGTCCGGTTTCATAGAAGTTGCTAGTGAGATACTCCAAGCTACATGTACATTTTGTAGGGTAAACATTTTTCTTCTGGCCATTCTAGTTCTAGATTTTTCTTTCACAAGTATTGTGGTAAAATACCATTCTGTAAGTACCAGGGACTTCAACACCTGTTTCTGCCGTGGTTTATCTATGATTTTAACAGGTGCCATCAACAGACAGTGTCCTGTAGTAAATCCTTAACGCACCAATCAGCATGCATTAGCAGAACGCTACCGTTTTATGGGCAGAATTAGCTCCCTGTAAGAAAAACAACAGGAAATAAGTTTTATTTAAAACTGGACACCTTATTGATACTCTGCAAAAACTAAAATATGTGGACTGTTTTTTTTTTATCTAGAAGCAGGTGTAAATAACTATTTTAGCCATTTAGCTCCATTCACTCCTATTTATTAAGGGTCAGTGAAAAGATCAATAGGAAGTGGAATGGCTCTGGCTTCATTTTTCAGCCTCTTGCTGCTTGATTGAGATGTTACATTACCAGGGTTGATTTTTTATTTTTTTCCCCCCACATTTTAATATCAGGTAAGAGGCTTCTAATCTCTGAAAGAGGCTTTTCACTGATCTCACTTGCACCTGCCTCGCCTATCATTTTAATGTGTTTGTCTTATAATAATCAGGTATTTGACACAATGGCTCGTTTTTATTCTTGTTTCTCTGCCAGCGTGACGAAGCGACATAAACAGTCATTAGAGAGGCAGCTCGCTCCAAATTGTACAAATGCAGTCAGGTGAACTTGTTTTCATGAGGGAGTTTAACCTGCTTAATGTCCCACAAGAGAACGTCATTTGTCAGAGGATGACGGAGCATGAGGATAAGAAACAGGTCACCGCCTGCACTTTGTAAACTAATTGCTGCTTCATCTGATGCAACGAGGTGAACTTCACTACAGTTTTATTATCTGCTCACTAAAGCACAACAATGAGATAAATCTGAAGGGATTACAACCCATTTATGAGGCGCAGTCAGCTATCATCACCCTAATTCTGACCTTTGTGAGAAAAACAACTCCAAATCACATTTTTAAATATCACACATATCTCTTATGCTTTGATATTAAAATATGATTTGAAACACACGCTGTATACACAAGACAAAGAGAGTGTTTTTTTACAAATTGAAAACCTGTATTGTGCAGACAATAAATAGTGCTTACAAAGGGATTTTCGTCTTGTACACTGACAAGGTTTCTGTTTAAGAACATTTACACTGTCGATATGAAATTCATCATCAACTGAATCAGTGAGACTCAGACACAGACCGGGGATGTGACTATTGATACTGGAGTGGGACTGGTCAACTCGGTCACATGCACGTTCCCCCCCTGCGGCGTCAAAAAGGACGTCTTTTTAAAAGAGTCTGTTTACAAAAAGTCCCTGCTTGGCTATGGTGAATCCACAACCTCGGTTCTTCCCGCTCCGCTGACAAGGAGTAGTGAGGGTTAAGGAGATGTTCCTCTGAGCAAAAGTGGAGCTTGCTGCATGCGTCCCCTTCTGCTGGCAGATCCATTTCTAGAGACATAGCCTCCAAAGGTTCGACGGACCCAAATATCAGGACACCCAGTGGCTGCAGGCCGATGGAAGACTTTGTGCAAGGTCTTCACTGACAGAACCAGATTTAAGCAACTCTTCACAGAAGAAACCTTGCTAAGGCCGGTGGAACCTGCAAGGAGGAAAAGAGGGGAAAGTGTGAGCGTGGTTTCATCAATCAAAAGTCCTATTATTAGCCAAATGGACAGAGCTCCTCAAAAATGGGGACTTGCGTAAGCACAACCCCAGCTAATTCTTTTTTTTTTTTTAGCTACAGACAGTCCTGACAGAAGCAAAAAGTAAGCTAAATATGTGCGGACATTCATTATAGAGGAGAGGTGGTGCGACTTTTTTTTTATCTCAAGGGCCCTGGGTGCAGCTAAATTTAAGCTCTACTCTGCAGGGTGTGCAGGCACTCATTGATGTTGAATAATGCGCCTTCCATTCTGTGCGCAATGTCACACTGAACCCCTTCCGCTAACGCTAAAGCTGGCAGATGTGGAAAGACAGAAAAAGCTAATATGCGCGCTCACGCTGACCTTGTCAGATGCTTGCTCGAAGAATGAACTTCCATCTCGTTGCTTTTGAACTCGTTCAGCTCCTTCCGTATCGCCGCCTGCAAAACAAAAGCGACATCAAGCGTAAGCCCAGGTGTGCCCTCCCAGCCGCTCAGGTGGTGGAGCTCAAATTAGGGCGAAACATCTGTTGTTTGGGTGCAGATTACATAAGATCAAATGGGTTTTATGAGGACAAAATGTAAAAGTAACCCACACAGAATGTAGTTTAATGCCTGTTTCAGTGGCAAACCAGTAGGGATAAAGTGGACTAGAATATTTTAGCAATATCACATTTTTTCAGTGTATGACAGCGATTACCCAATTGCAAATTATGAATTTATGGACATTTTCTGGATCAAGAAGGTACATTTTCCAATAGGAACTGATGAGCGCCAGTGCCAGCGTTTGTTACAGATTTAATGGTACTGACTGAACACGTCATCCAACAATCAAATACTGGATACTAAATTAATTTCCACTTTAGTATTACTTTTTAAGACTTAGAAATGCCCTCCAAAAGGGGGCAACTTTGAAGAAGAAAAAAAAAAAGATCCTATAAGTTTAAAGTTTAAAACCCAGTGGTGCTGCTCTGTCCTTAAAAAACACCAGCGAGGGGTTTTCAGCTACCTTGTCAGCAGCTGACAGTCTGGTCCAGGGCTTGTCAGCTCGTCTGTCATAGTCCTGAGCTTTGGCCACTTCCACATAGTCGCTGAAACGAATCAGGATCTTTCTGTCCCGCAACTCATCTACTGTCGGCCGCTGGTTCAGCTGGAAAAAAAGATGGCTGTCAGCTTATTAAAGGATTGGTGAAAGAAACCAAATATTATAAAAAGGAACAGTGGGTTTGGGATTAGGGTTCCTGTGGTGCCCCCAAACACGGGACATTCTTACCTTTCTGTTCAGCCGCTGTTTGATTTCCCTCCTCTCCTCCTGCTCAGTCTGGTCATTTCTCTCTGTTGACACACAAAGGACAAACATTAGAACTGAAAAACAAGTCAAAATGATGGAACCTCAGGAATCTGTCTGTGATTAATAGAGCCAGTGAGTCTGATCCTCAATCAAACAATCAATACTCCGTAGTGAGGCAGTGTGCAGCAGCGCTGACGACAGGAAGGACGAATGCGAGTTAGAGAGCGAGACTGGAGCAGATTAGGGCGCTAATAGGATTCATCTTTATTAGATACAGCAGAAAGATCCCTGGATGTCACTTCATTTATTTTTAATCTCTCGTTTCATTTGAAATTTGGTGGACTAGTTTGGCAGCTTAAAGCGAGGCTGGCACCTGTGAGTGCATTCCTTTCCTTTTATGGAACAGGAAAACATGATTTCCAATATTACAATTTTTCTGAGTGTGCCGTTGTGGATGGTGCGTGTCCTCATGGCAAAGGGGTAGTGCTTGGCTTGAGCACATGCTCCTGTGTGGAGAGGGAAGGGGGCAGCTGTTCAGAGCTCACAGGTGGTCCAGAGACACACAGAGGTACAAAATGTGGGTCTCCTCACACACTCTTTCATAAGTGTTCTGTTCTTTCAGGACAAGCGGCACTAATTTCACAGCTTGCAGTGCTACAATCTAACACTTTCTTCCTGCAGAAATACATTTACAACCACAATCAAATAACTTATCACTGAGACTGCAAGCTCCTGTACCAAGAGCACAGGAACGTTACACCGAAACTGGGAAATTTGGGATCAGAGAGATTGCCACTGGGATTGGGATTAGTATTAATAGTGCAGGAAAATACTTAACACTTAATTTAAATAAAACCCAAACACCAAAGGTAATGTCTCCATGTCACTTTGTGTGAACAGCAGCCCAAACCCCAAAGAGATCAGTTCTTAATGATCAATCATTAAGTGCTCTGTCATTAACCAATAAATATTATAATGATCTTATAGGTACATATGATATTTATATTTTTATTACAATTACAATCTCTACTTTTCCCGCGTGGCAGAAGAGTCCAAGTAAATTAATAAAGGGGTAGTAAACATATATAAACTTTAAAGCAATTAAATTAAAAATATCACAAATAAAATGTGAGCCATTACCTCAATATAAACTCAAAGATTTCCCCCTCAAATTAAAGGCGATTTGAAGGCTTACAGTGAGGATTAGAAACTTTTTTAGAGACAGTCGTTTCAGGATTTGCGTGCGTAAATCTCCGTGGATGCTCGGTTTACTTACGCTTCAAAATGTTCCGACTCTCCAGCTCCTCCACCGCCGGCCTCTGGCTCAGTCTCCTGCGGAAAAACACCAGAATTACGTTCTGGACCATCTTTTTCTCCCACGCTGCTTCCCCCAGCACAAAGTCTTGTCAGTCTTTTCACTACTACTAGCACTTCGCGTGCTTGAGCCGGTGCGCAGAGCGCCAAGATCCGCACATCCGAAAGGCAAACACCGCGTCCCACCTGGAGTCCAACGCGCTGCTTGTTTTGGTCTTAGAACATTTAAAGCTCCACATCGGGAACGAAAAGTCAGGCCGCGCGTTTAGTAGCACGCCTCAGGGCCAGCTCCGCGGAAAGAAAATAAGGGCAGACTCTCCCTGACAAATCTGCTCCGTTTGGATGCTCCAGCAGCGCTGACGCGGGAAGTTTAGAGAGAGAGGAGCGTTGGCTGGTTGGTGGAGTCCCTGCGGAGGTTTGGAGGATGAGGAGAGCTCTGCGATCCGCGCTGAGTGGACCGACAGTGGTGCAGCACCGCCTGCCTCCCTTTTATCATAAACTCACTACTAATGTGAAGGGGTGGGACTGAGGAGGAGATTCCCTCTGCGCGCGCGCGCGCACACACACACATGCACACACACACATACACACACACACACACACACACACACACACAAACCGGCTGCAGAAAATCGAGCTGCTATGTACTAAAACAGCGCAGCTTTATTAAAGAAACGCGTTTATAGCAAGCAGGCGCGTTTCAGGAATTTTAAACGGGGTGGTAGAAAGGGACAAACACGTCGGTGTAAATTAGGAGATTATATCAGAGGGAAAAAAAACATCAACCAAAACATTTTAAAAATTGGTTGAAAATTCACGCAGTTATAATGATTATTTATTTATTTTGTGGTCAGACCTCCCGTCTCTATAAACCTGCATCAGTAACAATAACTTGGCCGAACTGAAGCACAGCAGCAAACAAAATGCAGCCTGGTTCCACCCATAAATGTGTTTTATTCCACTAAGTGGTAGACATAAAGGACAAGGTCTCACACATCCTGTATTCCTTTGTTCACCTTTGCAAAGTAAAGGAGTTAGGAAACCAGGCAGGGGACCAAACCACTGTGAGGCATCTGAGGGGGAGTCCATTTTTCAAACGATATTGTTTTACATGTATAATTAGCACAAGAGCGTTCATTAAATATCTGACGAGCACAAAACTGTGTTTTTTTTCCAGAAACAAGGTTAAGATCTGCTTTGCCACCCCCCCCCGACCCACCCATAATTTTCCCTTCATGATTGCACTGAAACTTCAAGATTACAGTCTTGGGGCACCAAGGGTGGCCAACCAAATTTCAGGGGCTGAGGTGCACCCCAGGCCCCCACTATGGCTCCCCCTCTATTATGGAGAATAAATCCATCTATATTAACATTTGTCTTTCTGTATTTATCCTAATAACACTAATGCAAAATGCAGAATGTGATGTGATGAGAACTGTTGAGTGCAAGGAAAAAAAAACATGAAAAATTAACCCTATTTAAAGTCTTTAAATTGTGTTTTCCGTCCACTTCCTAAGACATTTTCAACAAAGAAATACAAGACCAAGCAAACACACCTTCACTGCTGAGAACCTCCAACCAATAAATGCTTGGCATTTTGCTTGATAAATTCCTTAAATGAGTAACTGTTTTACCAGTCCAGCACTAACAATGCAGTCATGTGGACAAACAGGAACACTAAGGCTCAGCCCTGCACAGAAGCTGTATTCATGTGTTAATTGCCTGAAACTTCTGGGTGGTTTAGCAAACCATGATTTCTACAGCATTCCATATCACCTGATATTTATGATTCCTCAGATGACTTTCTAACATACATCTCTGCCTCACTCCTTCAAAACACTCAATACCAGATTTCAAAAGAAAACATACGCAGACGTAGAAAATTTGACATTTTTTCTGATTCTGTTTACATTTTGTTTTTCTCCAGAGGCTTAATGTATTAAAAAAAAAATCCTTGTTGGCTTCTACTGTTCTTTGCATTTGCAGGACAGAATTAACAGACTGCCCAGCTGCCCAAAGGAAAAAAAAGAAAAGTAGCTTTACTGGGCAACCCCCTAGATGTACCTGCAGTTAGAGCCACTAATGCAATGCAAAGTGATGGTAAACGCTGTATGAGTGCACAGAAAAAACCCCTTCCCTCAGTGAACAAAAGATTAAAACACTGCAGTCATGACCCACCCTGCTGAAAAGAAAAAGAACTCATATTAAAATCCACTTTCATAATCCAGCAGAGAGAGGACAAATCACAGACAGAGGAAATCAGATGCTGTTCTGACCAGCGCAGGTGCTTCAAGTGCTGACTGAGAAACAAGGGATTCCATTTACTGGGAACACGTTGTCTTTCTCGAAGCACGGTAACAACCCCCCAAACTGCACATCACTGAAGTGGACAGCCTGGGTTCACAGCGGGGGCAACCAGGCGTCATCTCTAAATTGTCAAAAATGTTCCCTCCTGTACTTACTGTCTCCTGAAAGTACTCTCCGCAAGTGTAGGCACAATAAATATGACAAGGATTTTGCCACTGAGGCAGCAATAGACTTTTGAATGACTTTGAATAGTGTTGATTAGTTTGAATGACAAAAACACTTCACAGACATTCTTAAAAATCATTTGTCGTCATTTTCAATGCAATTATGCAATATCACTGTCTGGTTCTTCAATCGCCCCAAAGTTTGAACACTTAAATAGTCTGAAATTGTCAGGAATTGGGTGGTTGTGCACTACTAGTTAGAGAGATTATCCACAAATTTTCAAATGTATTAGCACATTCTAAATGTGTTAACCCTTTACCTTTACTCAGCTGTGTTTTCTCTACCTTGCCTTGCTGGTGTTGCAACACCACTTCCTTTCTCTGCAACAGCCTACAGTTCAGACTAATGTGTGGTTCTTTTGTACACAACAGTGTACAAAACAACACATCTCCGGTTGCAGGTCACGCCAACTATCTGCAATTAATAACTTGGGGGGGGAATTAATTCACTGTGTGACACAGCTGTACCTGGCAAGTGTTTACATAGTCCTATCAACTCCAACAGATTGGAGATGCTGCATCTAGCTGATGCAGTCAATTTTGACGTCACACTGGTCCAGTTCAACTGTCATTCATATCTCACTAATTTAAAATGATCAGACAACATAATTTAGTGGTCAATAAATACCGGGGATCTTTGGCATAAACATTTATTTTAAGGTCAGAGAAGTCCTACATTAGCTTCAAGTTGTGTTTTGAGTGTGTTCTGGGCAGCTGCGTGTACTCTTAGGTAAATGTATCAGATGAGAGTTGGTATTAGTACAGTACTGAGCAAAAGTCTTGAGCCACCCCTCATTTCTTTATATTTTGCTTCCAAGGAGCCAGACTT
>VUQI01063809.1:0-30674 GCA_015106735.1 Paratilapia polleni | reverse complement strand
CCCTTTTGTTTTTTTTTTTTTTTTTTTTTTTTAACTAAACTGATGACTCTGCTGTGTTTTTTTGCCTTTATTGGATAGCTAAGTGAAGAGAAGAGGGAGAGAGAGTGTGGAGGAAGACATGCAGCAAAGGGCCACGGGTCAGAGTCTAACCCAGGCTGCTGCATTTAGCCTTGCAGCATATGGTCACCTGCTCAACCTCTAAGCTAAACTGGCACCCCTATTTCAATGGCTTTTTAAAGCACTTTTTAAGCATCTTCATGAAACCTGTCTGATTGGATGCCCCCCTGTAACCACAAGATTTTAACAGCACCTGGGTGGGGTTCCTATGCTCAGAGTCAGAACCATGTGCTTGAGATGACCATATTAGGCATATCCCCTCTCTGTGACGTCAGGGTAAAAAAGCAGAAAGAGCAGAGTAGAAAAAAAACTGTCTGAAATGGAGTGTTTGGAGCAGTGTGAAGCGTGAGCTTCTGGCTCACAATGCTTAGAGTTCACACACTGAGCTCATTATTTGCCATGTTTAATATGAGCATCCACTATTGTAACAGTTTGTAAATGACAGAAAATACAGAAAAGCTTAATAGGTCCACTTTAACAAAAGGCAAATTCAATTCAAATGAATAAAACTGCCTTTATTAGCCTTTATTATTAAACCATGATGAAGAAAACCACTTAAAAGTTCACACAATACAGAGAACAACAGAAGAAACCAAAACATTTTACTGTCATTCTACAAATGTCTAACATGCTTACCTCTAATGCATTGAACCAGGAGACTGCTTCTTTCTCTCTTTCCTCCTTCTCTTCTGTGATTCGCTCCAGCTGCCGCTGCAGGCTGCTGTTGGTCAGTTCTAGTTGCTGCTCCTTGTACTGAGATTCCTGCAGTGCCTGCTCCAGCTCCACCTGGCAGACAAAAACAGGTCAAACCACACAGTAATTCAAGACCCAATTCAGACCATCAACCGGAATACAGATCATCAATCACCTCGTAAACAAACAGTTCACCTTAAGTTAAAAGTGATAACATAAAAGTCACAGAACAGCTACATTGAACACAGGCTCAGCTTAAAGGGGCAACTCAGTCAAAATCAAATTCATGTATTTTTTTCCCCCCAGGCCTTTACTGCTTTTTATCCATTTAGATATTTTTGGTGTTAGTTTCCCTGTTTGGAGATATCAGCTATGGAGACGTGTGCCTTCTCTTGAATATGACTGAAATAGATGGCACTCACCTTGTGGTGCTCAAAGCACCAAAAACATTTTGAAAAACTCAGCAGCGATGTCTCTGTAAATAATGACTTTGCTAGTCAAAAAACAAAACAAAAAAAAAACAAAAACAACCCACAAACCTTGTTATGAGCAGCTTAATGTAGGAACTATTTTCTTTCTCCTCAAGCAAAAGAAATATGCAGCTGGCTAATATTGCAGCTCAGCTCAGGGAGGTGCCAACTGTATTCACGTCCTGTCACACTGTCACTATGAGAATGAGTCTCTCATAGAACTTCCCTTTGCACAATGTTAATTTCTTAAGCTGTGTACACACTGGAAGCAAGTCGCAGTGATGTGGCGAACAGAGACCACAGAAAGAGAGTGATATTTGGCAACAAATACAAGGAAAAAAACTGCTGGTGACGCAAAGTGGGCGAGACACGAAATAAACTTTCAGGCAAGTGACTGAAGAGACTACCAATGAGAGTGAAGAATACCGCTGATTGACATATGACCTGGTAGTAAATACGTTAGAGGGTTACCTAGGTAACCGGAGCCTGGAATGTCTGCAAGCGTCAGCTTCAAAGCAATGTGCGACGAGCGAATCGCTTCCAGTGTGTAAGCAGCATGAGTCATTTGTAAGTCGCTCACCTTAATGTTCTCCAGCTCCGTGATCTTCAACTGCACCTCCATCATCTCAGACGTCATGGAACTCTGTGTGTGTTCATTCAGAGCTCGGAGCTCCTCCATCTTGTTATTCAGCATCTCAGTCTGCACTTCCAGTTTGTGTTTCAGCTGTTTTTCATTCAGCTGGGACTCCTCCAGAGTCGACTGCAACCTCAGCATCTGAGACAACGCAAAAAAAAAAAAATTCACATCAATTATTGTTTAATTAACGACCATCATCAGAAGTCAACAGCTCTCCTACACAGCCTTGAACAATAATGATAGCCTGGTTTTATGTGCAACAGAAAACCATGCATGCGAAGGGTGACCTGAAATGTTATTTGCAGTTTTATAAAAATGAAAATAGCTTCCAGGTCTGAAAAGTGAAGCCAATGCATTCTTTCTAATGGCCTGCAGGGAGTTGTATAGACATCTGCAGCATAATACCCCTACAACCACAGTAAACACTTTCCTGATGAGTTTATAGTCTCAGTCGCTAGTTTCAAGTCTTACTGAATACAACATGATGTTCGTTTAGTAAATTATGGTCCCCATCACAGGCAAAAATAAATAAAGCAGGGTATCCTTTAGGGTGGACCAAACTCTGAATATCAACTCCTCCAGAGCATGTGAGTGTATGTGGCGACATACACTCACCAGTCATATCATTAGGCACACCTCTTCAACTAACTGCTTGTTAATGCACATATATCTCATCGACCAATCACATAGCAGCAACTCAGTGCATTTAGACATGCTGACATGGTCAACACAACCTGCTGAAGTTCAAACCGAGCATCCAAATGGGGAAGAAAGGTGATTTAAATGACTAGGAACATGGCACAGTTGTTGTAATGATGCACGTTTTTTGGATCAAATCGACACAATGAAGAGAGGGACTCTGACGGCCATTCAAATCCTTTATTTACGTGCACGGGTAACACTCGCACATGCGACCGAGAGCTAACAAAGACATTCCTGCAGAACATCCAATATATATAGTCTTTTACTGCCTACATCTGGTCCCTGTCATAAAGATAATATATACTAAGGGCCTCTATACCATAACACTTCTCCAGACTTGCTGTCGCCAGTGGGAAGCATCCGGTATGCTATAAGTCCCAAGGTTACATCTTTCTCATGGTTACAAATATAAAAGAAAAACACCCTAACAGTTGTTAATGTCAGAGGTCAGAGGAGAATGGTCAGACTGCTTTGAGCTGACAGGAAAGCAGAAGGAACCACTCATTACAACCAAGTTATGCAGTGGAACCACTCTGAACACACAACACGTCGAACCTTGAAGCAGATGGGTTACAGCAGCAGAAGATCACACTGGATCTCAACGTCAGTTAACAACAGGAAACTGAGGTTAAAATTCGCATGGGCTCACCAAAATTGGAAAATAGAAGTTTGGAAAAACTTTGCTTGGTCTGATGAGTTTCTGCTGTGACATTCGGATGGTTGGGTCAGAATTTGGCGTAAACAGCATGAAAGCATGGATCCATCCTGTCTTCTGTCAACAGTTCAGGCTGCTGGTGGTGGTGTAGTGATGTGGTAGATATTTTCTTGGCACACTTTGTGCCCCTCACTACCAACTGAGCACTGTTTAAACACCACAGTCTACCTGAGTATTGTTGCTGACCATGTCCATCCCTTTATGACCTTAGTGTACCCATCTTCTGATGGCTGCTTCCAGCAGGATATCGTGCCATGTCACAAAGCTCAAATCATCTCAAACTGGTTTCTTCAACATGAACACGAGTTCATTGTACTCAAAGGGCCTCCATAGTCACCAGATCTCAATCCAATAGAGCACCATTGGGATGTGGTGGAACTGGAGATTTGCATCATGGATGTGCAGCTGACAACTCTGCAGCAACTACATGATGGTATCATGTCAGTATGAACCAAAATCTCTGAGGAATGTTTCCAGCACTTTGTTGAATCTATGCCACAAAGAATTAAGGTAGATCTGAAGCCAAAAGGGGGTCCAACATGGTACTATGGTAAAGGTGTACTTTATTAGGTGTACCTAATAAAAGACACCTTGCTTTATTGCTCTAGTGGGCACTTGAGGATTCAGGCTTTAATCGGTGAGTTTAAGTTAACATAGTGCATTTAACCAGGTAAAAAGAGAGCCAGCATTAAGACACTTAAAACTCTGTAGGCTCAACATACCTCCCTAACCCATTAATCTCACAGTATGGGCCTCAGACCAGATTAGACCACAGGCTGTTGTACCTTGTTGTGAAGCTCATTGAGTGCCATGCTATGAGTCCTCTCCAGATGTTCTTGTTGTTCTTGGAGCTGCTGTTTGTGCTGCTTCTTCACACAGTCAAAGTCTGACTGCAGTGATTCCAGCATCCGAGTCTTCAGCTCCACTTCTTTCTGCAAGGAGTACTTGTCTTGCTCAAGTGCCTGTGGCACACACATAATACAAAAAAAGGTGGGGAAGTTTGAAACAATGATCCGGTTAGTCTGGACGACCAACAGCTTTAAGACAGGACAAAAAAACATTTTATGAAAACTGCTGACACTGAGATCTGTATTGGGTTGGCAGCACAATTTACTGAAGTAGAGAAAGAGAAAATAATGTTTTTTTGTTTTGATTTGTATAAGCTGCCTTTCAAAAGCAAAGAGCAGACCTCAAGAGCATTGGTCATCTCTACTCTTTGTTCATCCAGCCGGTTTTGCAGCTCCATCTGCTGGTTGAGGAGATCCAGGCCAGCTTGAGCAGCCTGATGGACCTGCTCCTCCTTCTCCCTCAGCTGGCTCCTCAGCAGCTTGATCTCCTCTTCTGCTGCCATCTGGAAAGGGGAGGACAGAGAAATGTGTGTTAAAACCTGCTCAAGCACCACTGAAATAGCCCAACAGCTCAAAGTTTTAACAGCTGCATCCCAAATGCTAACTGGTAGTATTCACAGTCAATAAATGCATTTCCAGGTCCTCTAAAATGTAACAGCAAGTGGCAGTAATATAAGACTGGAGCTGCTCAGTGTCAGCATTCTTATTTAGTTTTAATACCCTGTGTTAAAAGCAATTATAAATCATCTCAGAGATTACAATTCCTTTAGCACAGCTTGTGTTTTTATTCATCATCTGGTCACCATTATATGGAGACATTCACCGTGTGAAAAGTGGCAGTTTTTCTATTTCAGTATCAATGTTTTTATTCTAAATCATCTTTAATATTATTGAGATATTTTTGTGATAGTAAACAGAATGTTGCACTAAAGGAGTTCTCCAACATAATTCACCTGCACAATAGCAGCCAAATCCTTTTTTCTCCAAGTGGGAAGCAGAAGTGCCACAAACTGCAGTGGTCACTTGAGGATACATCAACTTTTAAATACAGTCTTTGTTTTTTTAAAGACAAAACTATTACATACATTTATAGGCATTTCTTTTAGCTTTCTTTTGCTGGAGTGGTTGTGTTGCACTACCTTTCTCCAAAAGAACATAGCTGTTTTATTGGATTTAAGTGACATAGGTGACAGGTCATAGTTTTCACATTTTTCTTCTTGTGGAACTCTTGCACTTTGGATCATTATCATGCTGGAATATTCCTCCTCTGGGCGTCATCCTGGCAGCCAGTATTCTTGTTACCAGACCTATGGCACATTGTATATCCACTGATTACTGGTGCAAATGTGTTCCCACTAATTGTTGTCGTTCAAATCTCTTCCATCCAGCTAACGTTCCACCTTTAACAACTTTAAAGGTGTTAAAAGCCATAGGAGTAAAGGCGTCGGCACTGAAATCCAGGGAATACGCAACTGCTGCAACAGATGGTAAAAAAAATGTATCGACGACAAGCGGTTGTAACTCTAGCTAGCTACTGCTTGTATCCATCCACACAATCTAATGCTAGGTGGGTTAAGAGCTTAAATACTACAAACTCCGACAACTACAGACACTTTATTTTGATTGGCAACAACATAACTCTGAGCAGCATTTACTACATTTACTGTGCCGACAATGGCTATGAGACAGAAACACAGTAACAAAGCAAAATATTAAGATACCTTGTCAACGATCAGTCTCCCTTCAAACCGCCACAATTTGAATCCAGCTCCCACTAGCTATCGCGACATCTTTCCTCAACGAGAGTTGTGGCCTATTTGTCAGGTTGGCGCAGCTGCGCCAGGGGTGTTTACCACCGCCCTCTAACGGTTATAAGTCAACAGAGAACATCTTCAATATCGATTATTTTATACGATGTTTTATATCCATAAATGCAAGTACTCTGAGAGAAAGAACCATGTTCACCGACTCAGAAATGAATTTAAATTTTACTTTTAAATACTACAAGGACAAACAAATCAGTAATGCACCAGCAACAAGTCTACTTAAGCCTTAAAATAAAATTTTAATTTAAATAAGTACTTACCACTTTCCCCTTCTGCTTATAGCTCTTATTATTGTTTTCAATACTGCTAATAATAATAATTATTATTATTATCATTATCATTAAGGTGCATGGGTGCTAGTGTGGTTACAGGCTGACGTGTACTCACGTTTTGTGAGTTAACAACCTGCCATTCTTGAAGGTGCTAACATTGAAGCTTCAATATCCAGAATCCAGAAACCAATGGGCAACATCACAGTGGCTGTGTCCATCTTTTATATAGAGTCTTGCAATACTAACTAACTCTTTTCCTACTTCCCAGCATTAAGCACATCCTCTACTTTCATCTTTAAGTATGTGTTAACTGTTTCACATTTCAGCTGTTAAAAGCATACTGATAACAATCAGGACACAACAGGTTTACATCACTTCACTTTAATCAAACATTCATCACATCCTATTCATGTATTAAACTTTATTCAAATGTCCATAAAGCTCACATGTGATTCACACACAATTTTAGCTGTTAAATGAACATCAGTGCTCGATGCCTGCTCACATTCACTCTGGTGTTTGGTCAACAGATGATCTTCAAGGGATGTTTTTACAGAACATTAAGAAGCAAATAGTGTCAATAACGTCATCTCTGTGGAATCGTACATCTAGGACAACCTACATAATGTTGCTTTGCCCCTTTATTTACAAGAAAAACTTTTCTCTTCAAGCTGCAGCAATGGAGGAGTCGTCCAGCTGTCGACCCTGAGGCTGTGGAGAAAGATAGAAACAATACTTTATACCAGCAAGAAAAACATCTCCAGATAACAGTGACTGTTAGCTTAGTGATGTTAGTGGGTTTCTGTGTGTACATTACCTTGACAAAGATACGTTGGGGCAGGAAGCGTCTCAGAGCTTGTGTGTTGGAGGTGGGGCACCGTGGCAGGCTGATGTTGAGCTGTGGTAGCGTCTGGTAACCAGCCATCAGCGGGTAGTAGTTATACAGCATCTGCTGCTCTGAACCGGGGAGGATGCGGAGACGCACCTGAACACACACACAAATACAGTTGTCACTCGGATGAACAGGTAGAGCAGAGCTCCATTCAAATTCAAAAACCCCAGTCTAAAATAATTTTCCTAAGTTAAAGTGAACCTGGACTGTCTGGCACATTCATGAAAGAGAAGTCTGAATAGACTTTAAAAGTTTTCAAAAACTGAACACATCCTTTCCGCACACGGTGTGTGACCATCAAGCAGGTTTACTCACTGTGTATATGCTGCCAGCATTAGGTGACTGTATAGAATATGTTTTTTGAAAACTGAATCTAATGTTTGTTTGGTTGGCTTCTTTTCAGCTGGTGTCAAAGCTGTTAATGACACATGGAAAAAATGAAGATTAGTAGCTCTAAATGAAATGTCAAAAGCTGCAGTTCTTATCATGGGCACTTTGGGCTGGCTCCAAAAAAGCAAGTCAATCTCCATAGACTCTGATGTAAAATGCCCAACTTTACAGCATTAAAGAAATGTTTACAGCCTGGTACAAAAATGTTTTTAGTCTCTATGGATATGTTCCCCTCTTCATAACAACATATTTTTTCAACTCACCTGGATTTTTTTAAGGGTTAAAGTTAGGCATATGGCCTCTTTGACTGACAGGTCGATCTGACCCAGGCAGCTGTAGTCACTGAACTGGACTTCTCCACACTGTTTGTGCTTTTGGTGCTTTTTTGGACCATTTTTAATGGAATTATTTGATAATTATTATGGCTTGCTGTGTGGTAGACTGTCCAAGACATTTGTGCTCCCATTCTGGTGAGTGAAATTTTAGTATTTTATTTGTCTGTTACTTAGCACTAATTAGCTTGCTAACCAAGCAAGGCAGCGTTCACTGATAGCTTAGCACTCCACCCTCTCATCTGGTCATTTCTGGCTCCAATATAACAGCACGGCAGCAGAAACAGCACTAACGCCAAGCCTTTAAAATACAGAGTCAAGAAAATAATGGCTGACATTAGCTATGCCTATCCTTTATATATACAGTCTATGATCCCAGGCCACACTTAAGAATGGCCTACTCAATTTATCTTTTGCATAAAAAGTTGTAAAAGTTGTTACTTAATCACACACGTCATATTTAAGTGTGACGCCAGCCTTTCCTGTTCCAAATGTACAATGTACATTTGATCACACATGATCACACTTGAGATGCATGTGGAGATTCATTACAACACCAAGTGTAAACTAATATACTAAAACCTCCCCAAATGTGATTGGATCACTAGGATGCAGGTTAATGTCAGGTGTGAACAGGGCACCTAAAACAAAGCCAGTCTTCAGAATTAGATTTTCAACGCGTTAATGAAGCAGGATGACAAACTGTCCAATCAGTGGGACCTGTCAGTCCTTACAACATGATTCCTACAGTTAGTGCAGTTGTACCTGTTTGAGTCCAGAGAACATGAACGCATCAGATGGTTCCACAGCCATCTCCACCTCCTGCACCAGAGTTGTTCTGTTCTCTATGTGGTAACGCACAGGAAGAGACTCCCTGACTCGCCCAAATGATGGTAAATCTACACCGAAACAAAAACATGTAACAGCACTAATGGTCAGAGGTTAATATATTTCAAAATTATCAGATGAAAATAATAAAAAATATATATCAACTCTACATAGTGTAGTCAAATATCACCTGTAAAATCAGGAGCATTACCACAAGGTGCTGATGTAAAAATGTGTAAAAATACATGATGTTTGCAGACTGACCAGCATGGATGTATAGAGGGACCGTCTCCAGGATAACATGAGGTAGAGTGACTATAGTCTGGATGAGTGGACTGTCTGGACTGGAGGACTTTCTGTGAAACAGAGTTCAGGCGTTAAGAAGCCTGTTCAAACCCTCTCAAAACCCAGCAGCACCATGTCAAAATATCTATGTATGTGTACGTACCTCCTCCATGATATCAGGTACTGTCCTGTAGCCACTGTATTATTGATGTTGGTCTGTGGTGGACATCGGAGACAGAAACACTCACTGGCACACTCCCCTGTCTGTAGAACCACTGAACATACATACAAGCACACCCAATATGTTAGAGCCATCAGATTTTTTTTTTTTTTTTTACTTTTCCAGTTTCAGTGACGAATCTAAACAAGCATTTTAGAGAACTAGGATTCAGGTACCTTCCTGTAACTGTGATTGAAGCTGTGGTGTGTTGCTGATCATAGTAATCAGCTGCAGAGAAGAGGAGGTCAGCAGAAGGGGCCACGGAGACGATGACAGGATGTCTGTCATCAACAGGAAGGGAATGTCCACCGATACCCGGTCCAACGGCTCGAACTGCAGTGGCACACACAAGCAGAGAACAACAACAACAATAATAATAACAATAATAATAATAATCAATACCATTTCATAGACTTTCTATAACCAGAATTTCTTCACAGGACCAAAAGATTCACTATTTTACTTTAACATCAGGGTGTATTTTGCTTCATCAAATGCCCCACAGTAAAAGCAGCTGTCATACACACAGGTTGTTGTGAGGTGGCTGTATGGTTGCATAGTTTTGAATACAACACTTATAAACAACAAATGAAGTGATGGCTTAGCATTTAAAAAAAAAAAAAAAAAAAGATTTGTTTTTTTAAACAATGGCTGAAGGGTTTGAGAAGGCTCTATGGGACATGCATTTTACAATAACTTAAAGCTTATCAATAAACTGAACACATCTTTCCCTTGATGCATTTCTCATTTCCTACTGTGGTCTTTAGCAATACTGAGTAGACACTCCCTTTCCTCTCCCCCTCAAAAATCCCCTCACACTACCAAAACTATGAGTAAAATCCTAGCTAAAATTAAAACTAGTAAACATAACTACACACCTTGGTGGATACAAACTTGACCGACACCTCAAATGGAACCAGCGTCTCTATGGTTACCGTCTCATCCTGGAGGATGACAGAACAAGGAGGAGTAAAACAGACAAGTAAAACAAATGCTGATCTTTTTAATTCAAACACACATTTATCACTGAGCGGACTGTTAGCGGTATGTGGAGGTCAGACGAGCTTTGTACCTTATGACACTTGCACACAATCTGTCGTCCTTCTACTGTGGTATCGATGCTGTAGGCCACATGGAACAGGAAGACCCTGGGTCCGGTCGACACACACTTCACATACACACATTTCTCCAACTAGAGGCAAACACACACAGCACACAAACTTTAAATTCTTCTTCTCCCTGTGGAGAACCTGAGAAAGTTGGCATGTGTACGACATGTTTTACATGGTAAGCTGAACTGAGACAGTTCTTTGTGAATGTGTGTCACCTTTTCGCCTGGTTTCAGCTCTCCCAGAGGCACGTCGGGGAGCAAAGCAGGTGCACTGTCATCACAAATCCTTGAGCCATCGAGTGTCACCTGAGTGGTCTGGCCCAGATTGGCATCCTGACCTGAATAGGCCAACCAAGATAAACAGTAATTACTAACTATACCCTAATGTAACGGAATTACAAATGATTAGAAGTTAAGTTGTTATATCAGAAAAAGGGCTATACTACGACTACTGCGGTTATTATTGTTGTGAACAGCTTAAGTAGAGAGCCTAAGTCAGACATGGTTAGCTTAGCCTTGCATAAAAATATCCACAGATGCAGCACTGGCCACTGCTGTTCATTGAAACAATGCATTAATGAGACTGCCATATTTCTCAGGCGTGCCCGGGCCTTTGAACGTGTGTATGCCTACACACAATCCTGGGAATTTTCACCCAAACTTTATGTATAATCAGGGATACTAAGGAAATTTAAAAACAGGGGTCTTATACAATAAGCTTAACACTAAGTCCGTTTAATTGAAGGATTACTTAGTGTGATACTTCAAATTACACATGTCCTTAACACTAAAATATTGTAAAACATCTCACCTGTGAAATAGTGGTCCCTGTAGCTTAGTTTTGCCCATAGACAGTAAAAAAAGATGGACATAGCTTCCTGGTAGGAAAAATGAAGCCAATGTGCAAGTGCCTAAAAATCTGCATTCTATCTGAAGGCCACCAGATGGTGATAGCTGTGGTTGCAAAAAGACTTCCAGTCCTATAAAAGTCTGTGGGAAAAAGGCTTTCTTTTTGGACCTCTGTAAACTGTTTGCCGCTGAGTTCATGATCTTAAAAAATTTTGTATTTTGTAAATCATGGTCATACCATGTTTCAAAAAGGAGGATTAGCCCTGTTATTTTCCGCTCGCTCACTGGCTAATGACTCATCAATCACAAGCCATTAGCCAATGAGCAGGCAGTTTCACAGTCTGACCCGCCCCTTTTCGTCACATCTGGTTTCTTGCAACCAAGATGGCGACGAAAACGCTCATCTCGAGGTTTCAAAAAGGGGGTTCCGAAACCAACGGGTGACATCACGGTAGCTACATCCATCTTTTTGACCGTCTATGGTTTTGCCATATTTTTCATTAGAACATCAAAAAGCAGAACAAACACTGACAATGCATATAAGAATGAGTTAAAACCCATGGTCAGTCCCCTGAGCAAGATGTTGGTGGCAGAGATGCATCTCACAAGTCCAAATGCCGCATCTACATGTATACATCTACGTAAAGAATCAGGGCGAAATCTAGCTAGCCTGGCTCAGTCCACGTGTAAAAATACTTCTATTTATAACATTTGCAAGAGATGGAAATGTAAAAACTAATATTTGTGGCAATGGGATGAGTTACATGCTTTTTTTCTGCTATACTGATGTACCTGGTTTTAGGCCGGCTGTTAGTTTAACATCCTTAGCCACAGCCTCCTCCTGTGATTGGACAGTGAGGCTGATGCAGTACATTTCGTTAGTGAGTGCAGGAGGCTGGTGGCTCAGCTGAACAGAGATCTTTGGGACTCTGGAGATGATCCTAAACACACATAAAGAAACATTTCTGCTGATTTGATCCCAGTATGGATACTAACTGACGCTGTACAAACTGATTTAGTTTGATTAGTAATGATTTTTCTGACTTACATGGTGCTGTGCTGCATGGTCAGGCTGTCCCAGTCCAGCTCCTGACATGCCTCCATGCTGCGGCCCCATCGCCGTGAAGACCTGCTGGCCTGCAAGGCTTCGTGTGCAGAGGCCGTGTCTCCACCCGCCCCTCTCCAGCTCAGAAACACACAGCGGCCGCTGTCACTGCCCAGCATCACCTCGATACCTGTCATCTACATTAAACAAAATAAACAAAAATAATAAATGTTATATGTTAAAAAATAATGACTAACACACTGAAACTGAATGAAAGCAAAATTTTGCACTCACACAGATGAAAATCTCCTTACCTCTATCTTCTTACCAACGTCTTCAGTTTTTGCCACAAAGCTAAAGTTGTAGCATTTGGTCTTTCCTGGTAACAGAGTCATACCCTCCTGACCTGATGATTCCACCACACACCACTGGTTGTACTCCTAAACATACAAAAACAACCTTTATTTGTCACATGCAGCTGCAGAAAGTGAGAGATGCAGTGTCTGACAACTATTCATCTTGTTTTGGTTAGAAAACTGGTTTGAATTCCCATTCTTCAAACATAAAACTTGGAACTACATTTCCCAGATCTGTGTGGAGATTAAAACATAGTTTTTAGAAAAATCCTACATTTGTCTTTTATATGTCTGCTGTTTACATTTTTCAATAACAGCCTAATAAAGCTGAAATATAAGTGATGGTTTGATAACATGGAACATATTGGCTGAAAACAGAGGCAGGTTTTAATCAAGTAGTAAGTCTGTACACTGCACACGAGAGCCATTTTCATATTGTCAGCGAAAGAATAAACCAAGACTGAAACCAAAATAAAATGTTACATTTGAAAATAATAAATAAAACATGATGACTCAATTACATGTACAATTATGTGTGCACACATGGACTAAATTCATCTACAGTTCACTGTGAAATAGACAAGACGCTAGAGTTGTCCTGAATACCATTTTCTGAGCTGTGGAGCTTCAGTACTAATTAAAGCGCAACGGATATGCCAATGTTAGCCATTTGCTGATATATCTGTAGCGGCATTTACAACAGCCGATAAATGAAAATTTAAAAACAGGGGTCAACCACTGTTGATATTGCATAGTTCCTGCAACTTCCCTGTTGGCAACGTGTTTGATATGTCACAAACACAACAACCAGCTGATCTGAGCTGAGGTAGTGAGTAAACGAGTAATCCACGACTTGTTGTGACAATAAACCAAGATTATCATAGTCAGGACTCATAAATAACTACACATAAGAAATGTTAGAGAAATCTATGTTTCGTGTGTCTGAAAGAAAAGAAAATATCAGCTGATATTTTTTAAAATATTTTTAAAATCACCAAATATCAGTATTGGTTTTAAAAATCCTATATCGGTCAGGCTCTAGTACTAATCAACAGCCAATTATCAGAGCTCAGCTGGGAGAACTGCTTTTCCTGGTTTGCTTACCCAATAAGCACAACAATGAGAGAGAGAACTGTTCCTGTGCCAGGAGGGCAAGATGTGACTGTGTAGCAGCAAGCTAGTATCCATAGATTTCTTTGCATGCTTTTTTGGGGGGAAAAAAATCCAGCTAAAACTGATTTAAATTTTCCACATTTAAAGCAAATATCCAAATCCCTAAATTGTTAGAAATAAAATTAAATACAAATATTTACAAACCAGAAGCAAAACCAGAGTCACATGCAGCAGAGTCACATGGACACTATAAACACAACTTTTTTTTAAACTAACCATGATAAAAATACAAAAAAAAGATGGTGACAGCTGTAGACTCAAGAAGGTATAAAAATTAAATATGCCTGACAAACAGCTGACTGAAATGTGTTCAGTTTCTGCTGATCAAAACCACATCGGCTCACTAAACTGTGAAGCTCCTTTTCAGGGATGATGTGTAGGCAAAGAGCTCCAAGCATACATCGTACTTGGTGGCTGAGATACAAACTGGTTTTTGCCTTTTCTGTAGCACGTACCTGGTTACTGAGACTGACAGCCAGCTTGTTGAATGATACAGGATGAGGGCAGTCAGAACGGAGGAAGACCTGCAGCTGGATGGGCTGATCCACATGGAAACTAGGGGACTGGAATTTGGCCTTACACTGAACTGGAGTCAGAAAGGAGAACAGTAGTTATAACCCATTTAGAGATATACAAACAGACATATTAGAGTATTCTTTTTACCTGGGACATATGCCACACGTCCCAGGTGCATAGAGGTTAATTGTTCACCTCATGCTTGAGGCTTTGAACACTTGAGAAGGATTTTATTTTAATAATTCCCAATGTAGTAAATCAGGAAAAGGATAGATCCAGAGGTTTACTTTACATTAAACTGTTCCTAAACTCAATATCATTCCTCAACATGAGCTTGCTGCTGTATTTCTTTCTGTCATGTACATGATATGGGAGGAGAATTAAAAACTTTTCTTTTTTTTTGTTTAAGTAAATCACTGAATGTGTTTACTAACTGAATGGGATGTAGTCTTGAACTTCTATATTTAGTTCATTTGATCCAGCCAAAGCCGTGCGGTCATTCCACAGCGACCTGGCTGCACTGACAGAAGATGGATCACACTCCGGCTCAGCGTCAGGGACTTCATTCTGAAAACAAGAGGACAGTTAAAACGTGCATGGATGACATAAAATTTGATTTCCCTGGTGTGTGACCTGGCTGAACTCTGCATATGCAGCTGTACAACACAGCTACAAACTGTAATTCTTAAGTATTTGATTTCTACCCCTCCTCCACGCACTAATCTTCTCACAGTTATTTTAATGTTGGAATTTTTAAACCACAGGATGATTATTTAATTCATGGAACCCTTCGACTCACCGTGAGGACTTTGATGAGATTCTTCTCAATTCTCGACTTTTGCTCCTCCTTTAAGGTGGAAGCTAAAAGACAAGATATATCAGCATGAGTTTTTTGATCTGATCTTATTCAGTTTTCTACTGAAACTTAAAAGCTTAGTATTTTACATTCGACACATTCTAGGACAGTTGTAAGCTTTTCTCAGATTTATCACATGCAAGTAATAAGACTGTTTTGGGCAGTTAAACAACAGAGGGGAAAATGTCCCCATCAGCCCTCCCACAGCAGGGAAGTTTTTCATCCTAATTAACAAATCAAATGATTATGTTTTAAAGGGCCAAGAATTACTTGTCATGTTTTGTTGTTTAATTGTTCTTAACCTATTGTATTGTTTTCCATCTCTGTCTTTTTTTTCTTTCTTTGAGACACTAAAATACGTTTTTCAGCAGTCACAACTTATTTATCTCACAGCGCCCGTTATTCGGGCATATGAGCCGATTTCAGCAAAGTTAATAAGAAATGTCAGAAGATGACATTCATAGAAGTGTGACTGCATACACACTGCTGGTTATAGGGTAACTCTTCTAACCCAACCACCAAATAAGAGCAAATGCACTTCAAAGCTACTCAAAGGTATGTAGTTACCTTCAGGGAGTCCCCAAAACTGCTTAGTCTGAAAGCGCCCTTAGCTATGATTCAAACACCTTCTGACCATGGGACAATGTTATTCCATACCACTAATTAATAAATATCGACATATAGCTAGAAAACTGAAAGGCTTTTATTGTGTAATTAACAATAAGCTTCCCATTTCTTTCTACAATTGACTGAGTGTAAAACTGATCCTTACCTCTGCCCAGCAGCTCCATGCAGTATATAATGTAGTCCTTAATACTAGCCATCAGATAAGCACAGCGCAGAGCTGTGGTCAATATGGCTGTCAGGAGACCCCACCATCGCTCTGTGCGATAGTCACACATCACATAGTCCAATAGCCTGATAACAAAACACACACACACACAATTCCTCACATATCCTGCTTTCAAGATTAAGACGTAAACAGATTTGTTACCATTAATTTCACAAACGATGACAAACTGTGCAGTGTGAAGAATCTTTAAGATTCTGGGTGTAGTCTGAGCATCTACATCAAAATGAGAGTGGAATATCCTTTGAAAATGCAGTGTCTGACTTACTTCAGCGCCTTGGAGTAGTCTTTTGCATGAAAGTATTCCTCTCCCATCTGCACCACTACAAAGGATACAGAGAATGAGACAAATACTAGGAGGAGCATGACAAAGTTCAACACAACTGGGGGCAAATAAAAACCTCACATGCAACACAACATGGTTGCGAAGCGCTTGCATGAGCTATGCAATGTGGTCATATAAGAATCAACACAGTGTCTATGTTCTTCATATCCTACAAGGAAAACTAAAGATTATAAAATGTCTACTTGTGAGAAAGGGAACCCAGCAATAATGAAAATGAGAATCTATAACTGATTGTAAAATACCAATTATACGCACTGAGGTGACTCTTCATTCGAGGACACTTGTACTTCTTAAACTGGGCGACAGCATTACTGAGAAGTGCGATTATCAGCTCCTGTAGGGGCAGAGACACAAAGAGAATCCTGTTTGATACAACCTGACAGTAGCTAGAAGCAGTACACAAATGGTTGCATTTTTGAATAAAGGGCCTGCGGACATTCCAGGCTGTGGTTGCCTAGGTGACCCTCTACTGTATTTACTGCCAGGTCATATGTCAATCAACGGTATTCTTCACTCTCATTGGTAGTCCCTTCAGTCGCTCGCCTGAGAGTTTATCGTGGGTCCCACTCACTTCACATCGCCAGCAGTTTATTAAACTGTAGTCGCTTGAAGTCGCCACGTATCATTCACTTTCTATGGTCTCCGGTCGCCACATCCCCGCGAATCGCTCCCAGTGTGTACGCAGCTTTAAGAATTCTATACTTGGAAAAAACTTTAAGAATTCTCTACCTTTGAGTATCTAAAGCCTTAATTTTTTCATGCCCCCACCTTTGGTAGAATCCAAAAAAAAAAAAAATACACTGTGGTAGAAAGTACTGCCCAAAGACTAATCACAGATCTTTACAGGGATTGGCTAATTTTTCTGAAAAAACAGTTTCATTTGAAAGATTCAGCAATCCCATCTCAATTATGCTTCAAGTGATTTTTAGATGAGTAACTTCTGCCTTAAGTTAAGTGGGTTAGGTGACATTTTTTTAATGGATTAAACACTTTTTCTGTCAATGTCTCAATGTAACAAAAGATGCAATCACCCCAATTTGTCATGGTTGCGTCTAAAAGCCTATGAACTGACTTCTTTGGACATGTGACGTGAAGGATCCAGGTTGAAAGAATGTCACCCGAGTGCCTTGTTTCGATGCCTGTCTTCCATTTCCAGCATCAACAGTGAGCAACACCAGCTAACGTTAGCTTCGATATGGTGTCAGCTTATCACTATCGTCAACTCCACTCAAGGACAAATAAACTAAGGCTATGGAAAGCCTGCAACAGAGTGTACACAAGTGACCGATGCTGCTGACAGCATTTATTCTTGTGTGTGGTGTCCCTGTGTTGCTCTGCAATTTCACCACCAAAACACTAGTTGGTGTGGTTTCTCTCTTTGAGTTGATCACTTCTCTTCCAGTGAATTTGAAAAATGGTGGCAGAAGAAAAAGTAGCTAGAAATCCGTAGGAGGACATGACGGTACCAAATGGGCCAATCACAGGCTGCGTCAACGAGATGAGTAGTTTTTTTTTTTTATAGAGGTGCACATCAGGTTATGTTGTAGAGTTTCAGAAGACCTTGCTGTTGCCTAGATTTAACTCAGAAGTATAAATCCCATGATACACTGCGGTTTCAGGTATTATTTTGCTAGTGGCATGATTAGCAAGCAAGCTAAGGTTAGCCAGCAAGCTGCTATGCATAAAGCAAAACATCCACATTAGCACGTAAGATAACGTTAGCCAACACTGGCCATAAAAAAAAATACAGTTTTATCTTATGAATCCCGTGTGGCAAAACAGGAATCAGGGGAAAATGACAGTCGACATCAAGAGGGCAGTCAATTCACAGAGTGATCATTTGGTTTTCAGAATCAAATCCAACCCTGAGCTGTTAGCTAATTATTGGGAGTATTTCACAAACCAAGATGGCCATTTTCAAATTATTTTATCAGCTATCATTAAAAACACAACATCACTGGATCTATAAAATGTAGCTAAGTCACAGCTAGCTGGCTAACCTCCTTGCTAATAATATAGCTAGGAAAATCATATCCGAGTAGGAATACTAGATGACTAGCTTGCCAAATTGCTTCATCTATGAAACTAACTCACTTATGATATACACTTAACAGCCATGAGTGTCATTAATAACAATAGCTTTCTCATGTTAAAAAGAGCTCCTTGAAAATAAATGTGTTCTTACAGAATGTGGTACATCTCTTTCTTTAATCTGCAGGGCCAGAATCCCCGTCTTCTCTTTCTCGGCATCTGGAGGATCAATACCTGGAAATAAGATAACACAGAGGTAATTAATGAACAAACACTTGGTTTTAGGGTTCAGGTTGGAATCGGTTTTAAGTTAGGGGTAGAGGTTTGAAAATGCATTATGGCAATGAGGGTCCTCACAATGATAAGCTTGTTTTAGACAAGCTTTCTTTTCGTTAATCTGACAGCATCTGTCTGAAGGTCCAATCCAGCTACTTTTCCATAAAAAGTCAAAATGGCACCCTTTCTAGCTCGGATCCTGGCAATATTTATTTATCACTTTCAAAACAGCAAAACCTGAAAGCATGCTATCTCTATCAAGTATTTTGCACTCCTCTGCTTATTGAAAGGGGATGATTTTATTGGCGCACACTCTAAACAGCAATAACATGAGAACAGAAACTTTTAGCATGACACACCAGCTTTCAGTCTTTGTCTCATGGCCTAATTCTGCCCACACTAATCTCACTGATACTTCAAAGCTGCTCCATTATGGGGGGAAAAAACAAAATGGTGTAACATATGCATTTATAAATTCATTTCTACAGTTTTGCATTTATTACAGATTGAAATGTTTATGGTAAAGACTTTACCGCGATGAAGACAAACTTTCAGATTCACGAGATTCATCAGTAATTAATGAAACCTGAGTTTTGACAAACATTAACAGGAGGTGAAGTTGGTTTGTTGCTTCCAGCTATTTCTAGAAGTCTTTGCTCTGACTTTATAGCATACCTGCAGCATCAAACAGTAGCTAGATCCTTCCATAAGCTTTTCAAAGGCAAGATGGATGTGTGCATTTACTCATCACACAGAAGTGGTAAATTCAATATGTCTAATTGATATGCAACATCCTTATTTTGAAAAATAAAATATTTCAATAAAATATTTAGACATGATCTTTCAGGACTTAATAGCTAATGACACTGTGTTCTTCACTCCAGAGAAGTCAGCTGTCATTTCTAAGCTATAGTTTAATAGCAGCTAATCTGTTTACTGAATTTTACCATAGTGTGTATAGTTGTGTTCCCACAACAACATATAAGAAGGTGCACTTCAAATTACCAAAGGTGTATAAAAAAATACAGCCATCAAGTTAGGAAAACTCAACACACAAACACACAATACCGTCAGAGTACATAACATTGTGCAAGTACTGTGGCTCATCTAAAACTGTTGTGGGAATGAAGCAGTAAGGACCCTCAACATAGTGTCACCCAAGTTTGAGGCCAGCAGTGTTGCGTATCCCATGTCAGGGTATAGAAAGACATGCATCTGTGTCTGAACATACTCTGGTGTCCTTGTCTCCAAGGTCTCTGGCCATAGAAATCCAGTCCTCCACTTTGGGTGTCCAGAGGGTCAGGGGAGGGGTAACTCACTCCAGCCTAGAACAACCAACCAATTAAACAAAACAATTAAGCAGTGTTTTATATGCTGGAAATGTCACCAGTTAAACTCGTATGCTCTTTTTTTGTCAAAAACAACGTGACAGCAGACCGTTGTGTCGTGTTAAAAAACACGATGAAACTAGTCACCACGTTTATTTCCTGTTTGTCTACAGCGGCTCCTGAAAAGCAAGTCAACGACACCTGTTTTACCGTCACCAGTTAATCTGTGACGCCAGTTAATCTGAAACACTGGTGTGTCTCTGTAATGTGCACGCCATACACAGTCCGGACGCCGCACTTCCGAGTTCCACCTTTCGAGTTCCTCATCATTACGTTATTAATTAACAATTAGAAAATCGATTTTTGACATTTGTAAATCGATTCAGAATCATCCACATCCGCATCGCGATGCATCTAAAAATCGATTATATCTATAACCCCTAATAGTTACAGGTAGTAACAGCAGGTGTAGCACTATCACCTGACAGAGCTGCTGAGCCAGCTGCTTCCTGTCCTGGCTGTAGCAGGCAGCCTGCTGGTAGTAAAATCCAGGGTTCTGGGTTTGGATGGCAGTCAGTCCCAACTTTATTGCTTCATCAAACAGTTCCCCAAACAACTGGAACCTGTGAGGCAACAAAGATGAACAAACAGTCATGATCTGGGGTGGTGATGTATGGACATATATTGTTATAGTACAGATCTGCCTTAATCAGGGATAAGTATGAGTCCTTTGTACAAATTACTATGATTATGTGCAGTCATTTTAGGATAACTGCGCTCACATAAGTACATCTTTGCATTCAACATTGTGCACAAGTGAAAACTCTGGGTTTGAACCTGTTGGCTAGCTGGGGCCTTTGTATGTGGAGTTTGCATATTCTCCTTGTGCCTATGTGGGTTCTCTCCAGGTACTGAGAAAATATTTTTAAGTATTGTTTTCAGCCAAAAACATTTGTTTTCACTATTGTGAATTAACATATTTTTATTCCTAAGGTTTAATTACTTCAACCTGTTACATACAGAGTGTGAAGGGTATTTATTCATGAGTACACTACATATATGTGTGTTCATATGCAATGAGCGTTATCTCACTGTTTAGACATCCATGCAGAGTGCTCAAAGGCCAGTTCAGCGCTGCCGATCTTCTTCTTACACAAGTCAATGTGCTTTCGGAATTGGGCTATAGCATCTAGAGGAGTGTTATGCTGGAAACACAGGCGACAGATCTACAGAGACAGGGAAAGGAGAGAAACAAATGAAGAACGAGAAAGAAAAAATAATGGTCATCATCAAAATAATCATCAGGTCAGAATTCCCCAAGTTAAATTACATTTTGTCATATCATACCACTTATCTTAACGGACGAACACAGGATAGCCTAAACTTTTACAAACTGAACCTCTTCTCAGAATTACCCAGCTACAAAACTGTGATGAAAACAGAAAGGCGCCAATTGGTTGTAAATAATGCTGTGACTTAAGAACTACAACCATGTTTCAAGATCTGAAGAACTTTCTTTGTAGTCCTCTTGTATAACCTTTTCTCCAGTGTCACAAAACAGCATTCAAGGATGAATAGTCTAATTTTGAGCCTCTTTACCTTGACTCTGACTATTCATTCCCTGCATGTTGTTGGCTTTTTTATGCTACTTTAAAGAAAACGTATTGAGCCATTTTACCCATTTGGCAGTTTTTACTTAAAGTTAGGAAATGTCACTATTTAACAGCTTATTCTGTGTTTTCTCCACTGTACTACCAGGATGCCCACTAGTGTTCCCAACACAGTTTTTTTATATGTTTTTATTTAGAAAATTCACTCCTGCTACCAGCTGGGTCCACTCCCACCAACTGGCATATAGGCCAGGTTGCTATTGTGGCAATCTTTGATATCCTGCTTGGATGTACACCAACTCCACTATCTTGGACTGCAGCAGTGAGAATAGTCCTTGTTCTGCTCTGGACATGAGCTGTGAGCTAGAGGGCCACTCTAACCGGAACCTGCACCAAGTGGAGAACTAGTTCTTGTTCTGCTAAGCTGAGTTTGGCAGCTGCAGTCCAAAACGGTGGAGAAGGGAGTTCACTTACAGGATGAGACTCTCTGGAGACACAGCTGGTTATACTGCTCATTTTGTTTGTCACAAACTACTTGGCTAATGCAGATACACGTGCAAGTACAGGCACCCCTACTAATGTTGAGTAATTTAAAGACATGAATATAACAAAAGGTCAGATCAACTGCTGTTTATCAGAAGGATGTTTTTCAGTTAACATATACAGACAAGCACATATATACCTTATAGTTGATAAATCCTGCCATAGTTTTGATCTCCAACATGTTGGTCTCATGTGCTCTGAGCTCATGCACAAGACTGTAGGCAGTTCTGTAGTACCTACAGACACAAACACACAAAGCGAAACTGTTCAGGACAAAACTACAGCTCTCTAAGGGCGTTTTCACACCTATAGTTTGTTTACTCTGGTCCGAATCAGTTGATGAGTTTGTAAACTTGTAGCTTTTTTTCCCCGTTGTTCGGTTTCTTTTCACAAAGAGAAAACTCCAAGCGAACCAAAATGCATCACTACAAACTACATGAGAACATTCAGTTCGCTTATTGGTCAGATCTGTCTGGGGTGGGAGCAACAAAAGTAAATACAGGAAGAAGGTGCTGTGTTCTGGCCAAGTGGATAACATGGAGACTTTACATTCATTTTACAGCTAGTTGCAGCCCGTACTGACAGTTTGTGTACTCTGCACATCTATGGTACCCTGCCACATCCCAGATTGCAAAGCATGTGTGGCTACGGGAAGGCGTTTAGGGCACACCTGCAGCGTACACCTAGCAGTTGGGTCAGATCGAGGTCGGATCATGTTCACACCATAAACAAACCGCTCTGGAGTTCATTTGGAACCGAACTGAGACCACTTCCTCCAAAGGGTCTCGGTGCGGTTGTTTTGGTCGGCACCCAAGTGCGATTACCGTATTCACATCTGCGCAAAGGAACCGCACAAAGGAGGAAAACGAACCACAGTTCGATTTAAATGGACTAAACACTGCAGGTGTGAAAACACCCTAACTGTACACTGCACCAGACACTTGGAACATGACGAACTTCAACTACCAGCCACTAAACGCTTTGTCCATTTGAAGAAACAAGGTTGTCAGATTTAGGAAATTTACTATAGTGCTGTTCTATTTTTCAGAAATACCACAAAGAGTCATTAAAAAGGAGACAGACTTTCTGGTGATTTTTCTAAAGGTTTTACTGTGTTACCACGGCAAACAGCAAACATATTCAGCATCTATTGTGAATCTCTGGGCACACACTTACTTGAGAGCATTCTGGGTGTCCTGCTTCAGTTCACTGAAGAAAGCGATTTTAAACTGATGCCTGACAAACAGCAGCTGCAAACACCAAAACAGGGAGAGAAAGAGAGGGGTCATTATAAAGTTGCTCAAAAGCAATGTTTTCTTATACTCTATACTCTTTGCTTTTCATCTCAGGCAGCTTTGTAAACTGTGCTTTACTTTTACTTTTAACTGTGTGGGGCGGCTGTGGCTCAGGAGGTAGAGCGAGTCGTCTACTAATCGGAAGGTCAGTGGTTCGATTCCTGGCTCCCTTAGTCTGCATGCCGAAGTATCCTTGGGCAAGATACTGAACCCCACGTTGCCCCCGATGCATTCATCGGAGTGTGAGTGTGTGTGAATGTTAGTAGCACTTAAGTGTAGATAAAAAGTGCTGTATGAATGTATGTGTGACTGGGTGAATGTGGCATGTAGTGTAAAGCGCTTTGAGTACACAGAAACTGAGTAGAAAAGCGCTATATAAGTACCAGTCCATTTACCATTACTGCATTCATTTGAAGAAATATTCAAAGGTCCCACAGAATACATCTTTTCTTTTTTTAATTATGTAATTGTTCCATATCCCAAGAATGTATCTTACAGGTTTCAGTTCAAACTATCGTGTTTTTCATTCATTCACTTTTATCCAAAGCCATTACCATGGATTGCCCAGCAAAAATCGAAGTGAAATGAATCAATTTTCTAACCTGTGCAGTAAATCAGGACCAAGCATAAAACATGTTTATACCTCTTCTGCATCACCAACTGAATGCATGCATATCCCTGCACACATACAGATTGCACTGCTGTAACTTTACTGCATGGCTTCCTTCAGTGGTACTTCCAGTTTACAGCTCAACAGGCTGCATGAATAAAATGCATTTCTTCACCAGATAATCTGAATCACACTCAGAATATGTCATCAGGCACAGAATCAGTGAAAATGTGGAGCTCCAAGTCAATTTTAAACCAAACTCTGAACATAACCTGCTCCAGAGCAACTCATTGATCCCACTTTGTTGTTAACCTCTCTGATGTATCATCAGGGAATGCAAACAAGCTAGCTGAGTGTAGGTTGTACCGTGGCATGGAGTACAGAATACAACAAGAAAACCCAGTAATCCACACTCGGCTTGTTAACTGGTTTCTAATCGGTCTTTCCACAATTTCTGATTGTCCTTTACAGTTACAGTTTCCACAGACCTATAATCAAAGCTACTGGCAACGCTAGCCCCATTAGCCACAAGACATGCTGGGAGTATATGAAAACTCTTGCCTTCTCTCTTGCTGCCAACAAAAGAACATTTGGCGTGTTTTTCTCTTAGCTGAGACAATTTAGTGTTAGCAGAAGTGGCAGTATTGAGGAAATATAATTTAAAACAAAACAAAGAAAAAAGGTTTGGATGGTGGGCCCAGGATGGGTGTGCATGGGTGTTGAAAATAGGCTGTCATCACAACCTGACAACACATCCTGTATGTGCAGTTCTCTATGGACTGAGCATTTTGATACTTTCAAACTGTTTACATAGCAGCTACACCTGCTGTATAATAAAAAAAATAGACAAATTTTACTTTCTACAATTTGGGGCGTTTAAAGTGTCCATTCACTGTTAGTGGGGGCAGCGTGTGTTCATACCTGATGGGTTGTCTTGTTGAGGAACTCTTTGTGAGTTTTGACACGTCGAATCTCAGTGTAATAGTAGGTCTGAGCATGTTCATAGAAAGCATTCTCCAACCTTTAGAATCACACCAAAAGGATATTCAGATCACAGTTCTCACTTTAAATCAGGCCACCCCTGGTTTAGTCAGTTATGGGTACCTTATAATGTAGCCCACTAAGTGGTCGGTGTGAGGGAGAACAAAGAGGCTCTTGCCAGACAGATCACAACCACTACAAAGAGCTGATGCTCTCTCTGATGCTACTAGGTCCTCTCCTGTAAACAAAGAAAACAGATGGCAGGTTCGTGTAAAATCTACAACCGGTTTTGCTTTTTTTTTTAGTACTCTTGTAAGTCATGACAGTGAAATTTAAAGAGCTGCCACAACCATATATTGATAAAGTCTTAATGATGATTTCACAGAGGCCTTTACCTGGAGGCAAAGGAGTTTTCTTCTGGATTAAAACCACAGCGACTTTGGTGTTCCTGCCCTGAAGACTGGTCCTAAAGGCACACAAATGAAACACAAAATAAAATAAAATAAAATTTACTGCACTTTTTCCTTTAAAAAAAAAAAAAAAAGGGTATTTTACAAATATCACCAACCTGACAATCTCCACTTTAGTTGCACATTCAGACTGTTTCTCTTTCCACTGTGGGTCATCCCAATCCAATTCATAGAATAGAACTACGAGAGCAGGTACCAGGTTTAAATGTTTATTCATCCAGCCTGTTTTCAGGATGCCTTTAGGGATGTACCATTCATATGATGTTCGCTAGACACACAGAAAGAGCAGAAAAATGTATTGTTGGTGACTATTAGTGTTTTCCCACATTTTAGCACTGATGCGGTTATTTGTAAGTCTGAAAATGAAATTTCCAGTGACAGTTTGGGTTTTGCTGGAATATAATCTAAATTTCAGTTTCTCAGAGATTTCTCAATCTTCTGCTCACCTTAGTGCGACATTTTGGGTACTCGTGGTCTCCTGGTAGCACTTTGAAAGAGATGGGGACTCTGTCAGCACGACGATTGGCGCAGAAGGCATCCCAAATGGCCCGGTGCACAGCGTTGTACACCACATCCAGACCAGTCAAAGCTACAAAAGCCATAGGCCGACAACATAGCTCCGGAGGAAGCTCCCACTGGGACCCTGCCATTGTGATGGTTCAACAGTAGATACACCTATGCAAGAAAGAGCAACATCACTGCAAGTTCAACATAAAATACCCTCATACACCAAGGTTACAGTCTGATCAATAATGGGTAATAATTTCCTATCAATAATCTATCGTGTTTCTACAGTCTGGTGGTGTTAAAAGATGTCTCCAAACTTAATATGCCTAAAATATACTTTGACAAAAAAATAAATAAATTTTGCGCAATCACAACAAAATACAAAAAGAGCCACTGAACATGAACACAGGAACTTCTGACCTGCAGATCACAAGACTTAACATTTGCACTGAACCGGCAGAGTTCAGATAAGCAGCTGGTAAGTGTAACAGTTGGGATGTTACACTATATGGAATGCAGCTCGATACTTTTGAAGAAAACAATTCACACAGAATTAATCTACTATACATTCCAACGCGATCGGCACTGTATACATTTTGACTGCCAGAATAATATATAAATACAGACCCGTTGGGACGAAGGCGGAACTGAAACAACCTGACTCAGCTAACGCTAGTGACAGTGCTGTTAGAGTCCGTAATAAACCAGTAACACAAATTGTGAACGTGCAGAGTCGTGAAAGGACAGCATACCTTAGTGCATCACTTCAAGTGAACTGGTAATGGCGCTGATTTCGGCAAGCTCCTTAGAATTTGCTAACTGCACTTCATGGACTGTTAGCAAATCACTAGCGTTTTCTAAAAAGGTTACCGCTTAGCGTTAGCTAGCCAGTGGGCGAGGTTGCAAATGTACCTAGTACACATCAACCAGGTTTGGTTTTTCCCTGCTGAACTTATTTCTAGCTAAATTCTACCTCGGGTCACCACAAGACAACTAGTCCACGATGTGTCAACCTCAACAAACCAGAAAATGAAAGCTAATCTAGCAGCTGTTGCAGAAGCAAAACCAAACTCTAGCTAGTTAGCCGTCTGACAGAAAGTTCAATATCACTTCCGGTGTGACTTTTCAAAATTAAAGTGCCATTGAGAAACTGCTCAGTTTTTACAAGAAAAGCAAATGAAAAAAAATAATCAATATAAGGATACTAATCGTGACCCTTCACAAAAACTATACAAAGTAATGTGTTATATTATGTATTATAGTAGAAAAATAATGTTTTGGACAATGATATGCTGAAGAAAATAATCCACTTTGATTATTTGCATTGTATTTTATATAACAGTATCTTCTTCTTTCAGCTGCTCCCTTTAGAGGTCGCCACAGCAGATCATCTGCCTCCATCTCACCCTATCTCTTGCATCCTCCTCTGTCACACCAACCCTCTTCATGTCCTCCTTCACTACATCCATAAATCTTCTCTGTGGTCTTCCTCTTTTCCTCCTGCCTGGCAGCTCCATATTCAACATCCTTTGCCCAACATATCCACTGTCCCTCTTCTGCACATGTTCAAACCATCTCAGGCTTGCTTCTCTAACTCTGTCTCCAAACCGCTCAACCTGAGCTGTCCTTCTGATACACTAATTTCTAATCCTGTTCCTCGTGGTCACTCATAACAAAAACCTTAACTTCTTCAGCTATGCCACCGCCAGCTCGGCCTTCTGTCTTTTTGTCAGTGCCACCGCATCCAAACCATACATCATAGCAGGTCTCACTACTGTCTTGTAAACCTTTCCTTTCACTCTTGCTGCTATTCTTCTGTCACACATCACCTCTGACACTTGTCTCCACACACTCCACCCTGCCTGCACTCTCTTCTTCACCTCTCTTGTGCACTGTCCGTTGCTTCGGATCCTCGATCCCAGGTATTTAAATTCATCCACCTTCACTACCTCTGCTCCCTGCATCTTCACTGTTACACCTGCCTTGTTCTCATTCACACACATGTATTCTGTCTTGCTGCTACTGACTTTCATTCCTCTTCTCTCCAGAGCATACCTCCACCTCTCCAGTCTCTCTTCCACCTGCTCCCTACTCTCACTACAGATCACAATGTCATCTGTGAACATCATAGTCCATGAAGACTATTGCCTGACCTCATCTGTCAACCTGTCCATCACCACTGCAAACAAGATTCATCAGCTCCTCAAAATACTCCTTCAGTCTTGTCAACACACTTTCTTCACTCAATAGTACATTTCTCTCCATCCTTAATCACCCTGAACTGCTGCGTATCCTTTCCAGCTCGATCTCTCTGCCTAGCCAATCAAATCCTTTTCTCCTTCCTTAGTGTCCAGCCTCATATACAACTTACTATAAGACTTTTCCTTTGCCATATGCCTGGCCTCCCTGTACTGCTGTCTACTTTCATCTCCCTGACTATCCCACTTTTTCCTTGCTAGCCTCTTCCTATGAATACTTTCCTGTACTTCCTCATTCCACCACCAAGTCTCCTTGTCTTTTCTTCCTCTGTCTAGAGGAAACTCCAGATACCTTCTTGGAAGTTTCTCTCACCACTTCAGCTCAACTTTCTCAGTCATCTCTTCACTGCCACCCAGAGCCTGTCTCAACGTCTCCCTGAACTCTGTGTAACATTCTTGCTTCTTCAACTTCCACCATTTAATACTTGCCTCTGCCTACACTTGCTTCCTCTTCTTGATTTCCAGAGTCATCCTACGTACAGTAGTGATGTGAAATTTCACTGAGCTATTGCCTCGTGAACTGTATGAAGAGCAGTCTCATTTTGACTTACGTGAAACAACGCGTTTTTGTACTGAGTTGGTAGAAGGATGAATACCAGCTTTTTAATTGTCCCAAATTAGGCTACAGAATAAAACAGCTCGTGTTGGTGTGGAGTAGCCTACCTGGTGTTCCACTAGGGTTTAGCTGAGGACAGGTCCCTTTCACTCTCCATCCTCCTCCGTTTCCAATGCCGGGGTGACGGTGTCGTGTTCCCGCCGAGGTTGAAATTGGTAAAAACGGCCTGTTGGCTGTTTCTCCCCCCCGCATACACAGCTGGCTAAATAAAGTCGACCAGCGACGAGCTGAATTCATTTTTTGCTGTAGCCTACTGAGTCCAACACAGGAAGATCTGTACGTTACTGGCAGCGTCCCGCTGTCCTTTCTCCCATAGTGGCGAAATTGAGTTGTTTGCTCTGCCAGAAGCTCTAGAATACCACCTCCAACACACACACACACACACAAACATACGTTACTTGAACGGAAAAACTTTATAATCTTTCTTTACTTCTCAAGGTAACCGAAAGCCGGTAAAAGTTACATCATTTTTTAGGCGAGTCACGGAACACCGGTTTCTGGGGGGTTGGCAAATAATGGGCTAGTCCGTAATGCTTTGTCAAGGGCAATAAAGTACGGTGCAGGCTATAGAACAAGAATTAAGTACACTTTCTGAGAATCTATTAGATTGTTTTATATCCCTGGTAAAAGAATAAAAGGCTGAATTTAAGATTTGACATACACTTATCCCTCTCATGCCAGCAATGGTTCGAGCCGCACTGACGTTTGCATGTAAGAGGAGGAAACTAGCGAGAAGAGGGTGTTAACTTTCCACAAACATGCAAATCAGCGTTCGTGGTGCGCATTCATGCTGCTAACGTCACTGTCACGTCCAACAACGCAGAATGCTGTTAACCCTCTACAGCACAGCGTTGCCCTTGGGCAACAGAAAGCTTTTTTATGCACCATGCCCAGTACATGATAAATTAAATGATGACAACCAATCAAAGTGTTTTCAAAAGTATCAAATTTCAGTCCAATAAGATGTGGGAGTCACTATCAAGCATGATTTGAAGGCAGGACATCCTTTTCTGACACATGGTCAGAGGAGCACATGGTGTGAGAGGAAGGCAAGAATATTTACCCTAGTAATCATATTTAAAATGACATAAACTGTAAATAAAAAAATACATGTGTGTGTATGAAGTTGTAGAGAGGGTTTTTGTCAGGTTTTATGAAGGCTTTTTTATTTTGCATGTTCAGAAATTCTGTATTTCTTTTCGTTGTCTTGGGGCAACGTTCTGCAATAAGGGGTACTTCTTGAGGGAGACTTTCCTTCCAGGAAAAAACTGCTAATGTTGGAGATATGCAACTGCATAAAATGGTATGACAACAGGTCAGTCACCCTCCTCAGTAGCTATGTGTTGAGGTGTTGACTTGCTGGGTACACTGATTGCACTGTATTGCATCAATTCAATTTTATTTATATAGCGCCAAATCACAACAACAGTCGCCTCAAGGCACTTTATATTTTAGGGTAAAGACCCTACAATATTAGACAGAAAACCCCAACAATCAGACGACCCCCTATGAGCAAACACTTGGCAACAGTGGGAAGGAAAAACTCCCTTTTAACAGGAAGAAACCTCCGGCAGAACCAGGCTCAGGGAGGGGCAGTCATCTGCCGCAACCGGTTGGGGATGAGGAGAAACAGAAGAGAGCAGAGGGAGACAGGAATAAAAAGGCACACCTATGGGAGAGAGACAGGGTTAATAATAGCTAATGATTAAATGCAAATGGTGTATAAACACATGGAAAGTGAAAGAAAGTGAGGAAGAGGAAGTGCTCAGTGCATCATGGGAAGCCCCCAGCAGCCTAAGCCTATTGCAGCTTAACTAAGG